>JAPYZR010004019.1:0-26291 GCA_030522945.1 Trichopria nigra
TTTTCTTACACTATCCATTTCTCCTATGCCTTTAACATGGTAAATATCTGAACTGTCTAAGAATTGGCTAAGAAATGTTTTCATTTCTACCAGGGCAATGTCAAATCCGTTTTTCGTCAATTTTGTAAGATTTAACGTCTTCCCACGGATTCAATTTTTATCGAAATGAAATGTATGAGGGTTTCAATTTTCACGAAGAATCGCCTCCTGAAATTTTATCCTCCAGTTCTGGGACACCCTGTATATTATCATTATTTTAATTATTTTTCAATAAACTTTACTGATATAAAATTAATTTCTCGGAATAATATTGCAATTACTATTAATTACGGATTAGAAGAGATAGTATTATAAGTTTATTATGCATCGTTACCTCATTTATTGTTCTTACCCACATAGGAATGTAATATCACGGTGACGTCTCCAGAACATTTCATTTGAGATATTGACATTCTGGAGACCTTCTCAATGACATTTTGAAGACATTTCTACAACATCTCATGTCCGCATTTTTGACATTCTTGTGACGATTTGTAAAATTATGCAGACATTCTAGAGACTTATAACGAGACACTTCCAATGTTCTGCAAATAGTTTTGGGACATTTTACAGACATTTCTATAATATTAACATTATACTGACATTTTGCAGATATTCTAGGTATATTTCACAATATTGCTGAGACATTCTAGAGTTGTTCGGAGACATAATCTGTAAATCGAATCATGGGCACAGAATCTTGCAAGTGAAATGTTTCTAGAATACATAATTTTAAATGTTCTGCAACATTTCCAGCGATACATTCTGACAATGCCACAGTTGTGATGTTGTGAGACATTTCTCATACGATATCCCTAGGATATTCTGAGAATCATGCGTGCAGAATGTTGTAAATTAAATATTTTCAGAATATTACATTTGGAACATTTCGTTTTAGAGATTTCTAATATATTCTTGAAATATTTCAATTACAATACTTTAAAAAGTGATGTTTGTGATATTCTAGGGAAATTCTGGATAGTCCATTTCTATGTGACTACTATCATAATCACTATCACTGTAATCATAACTGACATTGTAAATCCTTTTTCACATTTCTGATATTAGAATTTTGTAGATTGTTATCATTAAACTTCGTCCATTTTGATTTATTTCATGAATTTCAATGATTTACGATTCTATACGAATGGAAATCAAATGTGTGCGCAATTGTCTCTATACTTTATACATATAGGGCGACCCAGAATTCACGTGTACATTCTTTCAAAGCCTTTATTCTATGCGCAAACTTGCAAACCCATACTTTTGCAAGTTTCTGTCGACGTTCAACGAACCTGACAATTACATTTTTTTCTAAAAGAACCGTATACACTTGTTGGAAAAACAAACACACGCGCTTGAAAATGAGCACATGCACGTATCCACGATCGCAAGAAAGCTCGAAAGAAGGTGCATATATACGAGATACACACATATGTGTGAATCTAGAAAAGAGATGGAAAGTTGGAGGAGGAAGGAAAAATAAAGCCGCAGAGAGGTCGTTTGCGGCGAGACGTGCGTACAACCCGTACAACCGTAAAAGGACCGAGAGTTCTCTCTTCCTGGCCGTCATTGACTCGCACGGTCCGCCATTCGTCATTGAGTGCATACTACTGGAATGAAAGCGCTCCTTGTACATGGGCTCGTATACAGAACCCCTCGCTTGCACAAGGTGTAATAAACGTTAGGTGCATCCGGTGCAGCTTTTTCTCTAATCCTCGCCTGCAGCGTGTTAACGAAGAATTCCCAGACTGGTATTGCACTCTGTACAATAATTCCCCTACATATATATAGTAACGAGTGGAAATGATCGGACATTTCTTCGAGAATTTGTTAAATGATTACATTTATCGTTTTAGACAAACAATTTAAGAATCGGATGGAATAATGTCCATCGTACGAGTATAGAAACAATGCTTTTAGCACATTTCGTGAAGGTTATTTTTCATCTCCTTTTTCTCCTTCATTTCGATATTCATGTGATATGTTCGATGATACATTTCCAACTTTCATCGAATACAATTTTTTTCTACTACTTCGCATTCATGATAAGATTAAAAGTACGTACTTGTTTTTCGTCAAATGAAATGTAACTGTTTATTTTTTTTTTTAATTTATTAAGTACTGCTTTTTCTACTTTTTTTTTACGGACGTATGTATTCAAACTGGGTCGCGTTTATAAATAAGTAGTACAGAAGACAAAAAAAGTTTAAATGTATATATATGGAATTTTATTCACGAATACAGACATGCTTTTTACGCTCAGAAATATGATTCTACAAATATCATATATGCATTTTTTCCCTCTTTCTCTCTCTCCCTACATATATTTGTTATAATAAA
The DNA here is from genome assembly GCA_030522945.1 of Trichopria nigra. Classification (NCBI taxonomy): domain Eukaryota; kingdom Metazoa; phylum Arthropoda; class Insecta; order Hymenoptera; family Diapriidae; genus Trichopria; species Trichopria nigra. The sequence goes on from JAPYZR010004019.1 coordinate 2,383, forward strand.
ATTAAAATACAAGACTACAACGTGATGCATTCACTGTCTACCCTCGTTGAGCTAGAAACATATTACACCCGCATATTTGGAGGAGCAGGTCGGGTATGTATACACAAACTGTAAAGCCGTACGTTATCCGTACGCACACATTAGAAACACATAGTTCGCAAAACCCTGCAGTTACGACCAAACCTTCATTTAGTAATCGCAACCCCCGGCGGCAAATAAAGGAGAGCTAAATGCAAGCGAATTGCAATAATTCAAATTGAATTGATGCTTGAGCGATCAATAAGTATATACGTTGAAGGAAGAATTCATTCACTGAAAAAAAAAAATTTGTTAGTTTCAAGTAAATATTTACTTGAATCAAGAAAATGTTTCCTTCTTTTTAGTAGATCCTACTTAATTTAAGAAAATCTTTTCTTAATTCAAGTAAATATTTACTTGAAAATAATTTTTTTTTTCAGTGTTGTCACGAGTGTTTTACTTTTAGCCCGTACAGAAATTAATCCAGCTATAATTACTTAACGCCTTATAGCTCAGATTATTGATTCATTGATCAAATGCTCAGTTCATTTTATACACTGAGAAAAAAATTTGTTATTTTCAAGTAAATACATGAATTAAGAAAAGATTCTCTTGAATTAAGTAAGATTTACTAAAAAGAAGGAAACATTTTCTTAATTCAAGTAAATATTTACTTGAAAATAACAAATTTTTTTTTCAGTGGGGTACATTAGCTATCCACCTTCTTACCTATCGATAAATTCATTTTTACTTTTGGTAAACTTTTTACAGCCTATTATTGTTTATAGCTTCTACAGGTGTCCCTATACCGTTTCATTGCCTATATTTCTTAATAAACGTTTCAACGTATTTTCAGCATCAGGTAGAATAGTTAGCAAATACTTAATTTTAGTACGTTTATCTTTTTACATCTTCTTTTTATAGCCATTGATGTCTGTGTCTTCTTACCACGTCCTTGTCGTATTCTTTCCGTCACTTATTGTATTGTATAGTTTTATAGTTTTATATAAAAATGGAAAGGTACCGATTCTTTTTTTTTTTACTACCATCGACAACAAAATTTGCACTTTCAAATATTTCATTATTTTTGTCAAATCTTTTATAGCTACTGTCATATATACCTTATAGCAGTTCTTATATATTTATGCTAAACCATTACACACCTTTCAGACCCGATTAATTCCCCTATGGACCATACAATATTCCATTACCAAGAATCTAGCATATGCAAAGGGTCTTCGCTCCTCAAAATCCCTTAGCGTTTTGGACACATAAAATTCTAATCGTCGCGTTAATTATATATATATATATATATACTCATCCTCCTCTACTATCAGCTTCAGTGTCATAAATTTTCGACTCGAGAAACGCCCAGTCTCGATCATAACCTCATGTATAATGCACATATATAGATATATATGCGTGAGAGACTTTCCCAGGGAATCCCCGGTAGTCGATCGCGCTGCAATCGCTCAACATATTGGCACGATATTTATCCCAAAGACGACGACAACAACTCGTTTAAGCCGACGACTTTAGCGATCCTTGCCCCGACAGAATCTCGCTATCCTGCGCGAATTCCCGTTATACATATATACCCACCGCATGCATATAGGGAAATCGTGTCGGGGAGGAAATCTCTTCCTACATCACCCGCGCCTCAACGATACGTATATATATGTATGTTTATGTATGCGGATGCCTCGGAGCACACCCGGTGTGCAGGTCGTTTCGCACTTGTGTAACAGCGAAGATAAGGTTATATGGTATACACGCTCCTATAAATTTGCGCATCGGTATATATGCGTGCGTCATGGCATAGACTCGTTGTTGTTCCCGCCAAGGCGGCATTTCCGGCTTGTAAGGGCCTGGTATACTTGATTTTTATAATCAAAAACATTTTCTGACTGTGAAATTGTTTCGATATTCTGAAAAAAAAAGAATAGGTGTTTTTAATTTTGTTTTTAAAATACTTTTGTCATGATATATTTACTTAATAAAGTAGCCAAAATGTCGACTCGATAGTTCCCGATGTGTATATAATAATAGCAATTATATCCCAAGAAGAACTCGATTGTTTAATATACGTATATTATACGAAAAGTAGGTATAAAAGTGGTATAAGTTTATGGCATATACGTCTACGATATATACGTATATAATACGGTAGTATAAAATACGTCTATTGTTAACATTTTAAATACCTATATATAATACGTTACGTTTATTAAACGTACACATATAGTTTGTGAAATACGTAATTATATTTTACGTATGTAAAACGTATATAGATCGTGGAAATTACAAGTGAAATAAACGTATTTGTAAAGCGTTTATAATTTACGAGAATAAAAACGGTTAAAAACGTATTCACATAACGTTTATTAACCGAATATAGTGAACGTTGGAAACGTATTCACATAACGTTTATTAACCGAATATAGTGAACGTTGGAAAAAGGGCTAGCATATACCACATTTATTTTAATATACAGGATGCTCAAAGAAATACAGTATAAAATATGAGGTACAAAATAACGTGGGCCATTACAAATGCACCGTTTCTGTATATTTCAAATATTAAATTTTTAACCTTGCTATAAGCGATGTAATGTAGCTATAAGTGATTCAATACATCCTAATACATAATACAAATAACGTACCTATTACACTTAATATTACACTTGCTATAATTGATATAGCACTTGCTGTAACTATTGTAATTAAGTAAAAAAGAATGTACTAATGTGATACTGTCAATGTACCGGAAGCAATGCAAAATTTAGCATGAGCTATAAATGTATTAAAACGGAAGTTATAACACATGTAGCTAAAAGTAATTGTCTATAAGAACTATAATATTTCTGTAAGAGAAAATACTGCAAATGACAAGAGATTAATAAATAGTGACTAAATATTATAATAGCTATATATACCTAGCATTCAACGTTGCTATAACTCTGTCGTCTGGCATAGGGACTCTTGTGTGTTTATTTATAAATAAAAATATCTAATAATAATAATAATAACAATAATAAGCGCTGAATCTAAGATGGTAAAAAAAAACGTGGCTATAAGGTAACCAACGTAGCTATATAAGCATATTACAGCACCAGCTAAAGCTACTGTGCCATAAAAAAAAGAAAATTATTACAGGCTTTGACGAATATAGTCTAATAGGCTACGAAGAATTTAGTACATACATAAATACATAAAGTATTTAACTCCAGCCAAAAGCTCAATAGCTATAACTGCATTTAGTTATTAGCTGCAAAACCTGAAACGAATAATATAACAAAATATCCAAACGAAAATATATAATTTTCAAATAATGAAATAGATGAGGATCTTAATCCAAGCAATTTTGAAAGCACGAAACGAATAATTAAAATATCTATATTATATATTCGCAAGATTACAAATCGGAGCAGGCAACGTTCCGTCGCGTCATTTCGAAGAAATATTGGGAAAAATTGCTATTCTCTTACATTAATCAATTATGAAAAAATTCCATCGATCAGCCTTATCGTTGACACTCCAATCACGCAACGTCGATCCATCAATTAAAATGTAATCAAAAGAAAATGATGCCTCGTCTGCAGACCTGTCACCATACAGGCGCTATTCGATTTTGGTTTTCAAGTGAATCGATATGCAACATACCAGCAAAGTCCTTAAGAAAATCAAACTTTTACGTTTAAAAATGATTTTATAGAAACAGTAGGCTGTAAGCGGTACACGTAAATCTTTCGATCAATTATCAATCATTAAATTAAATTCTTAAAAGGTTTAATTCTGTAATAATCACTATTGGATTTCTGTAATACAACTTAAACGTTTCAAGAAAATGTGTCAGACATTCTTCTTCCAAAGTCACTAGAAATGTTTTCATTTAGACAAAAAAAAAAATCACTAAATACACGGCGGATCTTGAAAAGTTTTCCAGAAATGGTCCACCCTCCCCTACCCAAATTATTAAAGAAAATATCTTCTTTCGAAATCATAAAGAAACTTCCAAGTCCTTAAATCAGTAGATGTGTTTTGGTTCGTATTAAAATGTTTTAGGTCATTTAATAATCACCAGAAATGTTTGGTACAAAGAAAAATTTCTAATCCCCCAACAAATTGACAATATTTTTTTCTGGTATTGTTATCAACCACTCTTGCGGACTCAGACGCAACGTCAGCCTTACAAGAGTTCGCTCCATACGCAACGGTAGTAGTGGTTATTCATCGCGCCACGAAAGCCGCCCTATTGTTGGGCATAATACATTTAATAATATAATATCCTTTGACTAGACTCGACGGTGAAGTCGCATTGAGTCGTACAAGAATAAACGTGTACGATATAACACGTGGCTTACGAGCCTTGCGCATACTCCGTAAATAACGCAAGCACGCGAAGACGTTTCAAAGGTGCGGAAGATATACGCCCGTCCCCTTGACGCGGGTGTGACTGTGTGACGCGAATTTATTTACGGGGTATTTACCATCCGGCATTCATACGTGCCAGTAATGCCTCTTATATATATATATACAATTATACATATATACATAGTGGAAGGCTTAAACGGGAATTCTGACATTGGGGGGCGTGGGCATATTATGATATTGAGACGTGTATATATATATATGTGTGCGTGTATACGCACGACCAAGGTATATTCACGCAGAATGCGAACCAGACATTATTGTCGAATTTATGTATTCCATCTGATTGCGGCAATCCTGAATTGGATGTTGGCACAGTGACGAGCGGCAGCCGTGATTAGGCTGTGTGGTAATAATAGCGTTTGCGACGCTGTTGGAGGACAAACTCTCGATAAGAAGACGATCGGCTATAATAAACCTACTATAGTGTGTTTTTGGTCGGATGAGCTGCGATTTCAAGGTAGGAATACAAGTAAATCCGGAGATCATTTGGCAAATTTTCACGTTATTTTATATGCGATCAATTTCCAAGACGATGTTAAAATAAACATTTAATTGCGACTATATACTGAAATTTACTCATTTTCTGTTATTCGAGAAACAGTTGTGATTAAAGTACATTTTCTATGTGGTGATTTCAAATTTGCGATTTCATTTTTTGTACATATTTCGAAAGTACAATGTGTTAAATAGTTGGTGTAGAAATTTTAGATCAGCATTTTCCATCAAAATTTCAATAACCAAAATATGGTAGATTGCAGTATTGCAAATAATCTTTGGGTGTAGTTCCGACCAGTATTTACTATCAAGTCGTCTTGGAAATAACAGTGCAACCTATCACTATAGTAGACCGGTCGATTTTCTACTATCCCGGACTAGTAGACTGAGAAGTGGCGAAATTATATCCCCTCCATATGAGTCTGGTCTAATGCGACAGAATGAAGCTGATTTTTTGTCTTTAGAAAATGTTTTTGCTTTTCCTTTTCATTTACTTTTATTTTTTTCAGATTTATTTTTATACGTATCTACTTCATATTTTCGAAAATAATAATTCGTTATTAAACTTTACCCATCTCACCTAATATTAAACTACGTTTGCCATAGTAAAATTAAACAGCTATAAAAACGGAATATAGAGCACAAAAGCATCAATGACTGACGGACAACTTTTACGACGCCTTTTAGAAAACATTACTGGCACACGTATTCTGCCAACAGTTTTGATAGGGTACTTATTGTCACTATATCGCTGCAAAAGACTCTGGAAAATACGTTGATAAGCGTCTCCGTTCACAGCGAACGTAGATGATGCTCTAAGAAGAATTTTGTTATCCAACAAGTATGGCACTGTTAACGACATATTTGCTTATCTATCGAAGGACAAAAATCACAACTTAAATCTTTTACGTCATCCACTTTCCCTCCCTCTCCATCCTGTATATAGCGTTCGCGTTCTCTCTCTCTCTCTTTTGTCCTCATCTCAAGGGACTGTATAGTTTCATACCAAAAATAAATTCAATCAATCAATCTCTTTTCTTTCTATCTCACTTTATACCTATCTCTATCTTTCTTTCGTCTCACTCTGATTTCTCTAGAGAATATAAGGCACGCGGAAACCGGTGGAATGTCAGAACCTGAAAATCGACTGCGTAATTGGCGAATGTTTTGCGACGCAACTTTGACGAATAGATGAAACGACATGGTTATCTCGACATTGCTGAGGCTCCACTTTTTTGCAATATGAGTGCTGGGTAAGGCATCTTTTCGAAAAGATAAACGTCACCAATTGATGTCATTCTTATTTATTGACGTTGCAATTACTCTATTGGCGAAAATCGTGAAAATCTTAAATCTTACAGAATCGAGCTAAAATAATCGACGAGATACAAGAAATCGTATAATCAATTACCATTTATTATCCGAACTCGTAGCGAACACACTAAAAAAAAATACATTTTAAACATCAAAACTTGGATTAACAAGAATTCGGAAGTAATTGTCGTTAAGAAAACACAAATAATTTTTAATCCTTTTTAACCCTATTCGATCCAAGATTTGATCTTTCGGTGCTTTTTTTCACTGGGATTGGTATGGATGATTCACACGATCAATCGTCGGTCAATTATTTTCAAATAGCAATCGTCATCATCATAATCGATAAAATCATAGGCCGATGACCAATGAAATCAAAAATCGATATCTGACAGATTTACGATTACACAGAATAGATAAGCTCAAACGAGAACAAGCGACCGAACGGACAATATCGTAGTGTTCGTTGTTGCCGAACACCTTTGGGGGATCTATACTTTCGACACTAAAACATATGGTCAAAATGAAAAACCAGTAAAATTGATATAAAACAGAGTAACTGAAGAATCGCGCCATTAAAACAACAACAACATTCTGGAGAACCCACATCTTATACCGCTTCCTTGCATACATGACTTCTATAGCTTTTAATCTAAATGAGATGCGTTATCCCCTATAATACGATCAAACGCGTTCAGCAACCACTCCTTGAGATTCGTGCTGCACGACATCTTCATTTTTCACTTAATTAAATTTGACGTCGGCAAAAATCATGCAAAAAACAACCAGAGAAACAGAGCACGACGAATGGGAATCAGCTGAAAGAGGAAATAAAAAGGGACTCGTATGTGTGTATATAGTTGCAAGGGAGCGATGTAGTACTCCCGTTATTAGAAACACCGGGTATCCGACGACATTGAATTCTAGTTGACTGCTTTCGTAGAACACGAACGACTTCCGTCGTAAGAAAAGAATCCGGTTCTCCTCCACTCAGCTTGCAAAAAGTGCAATCGAAGGAAAGAACTCGCGTCTCTGTATACGTGACCTGCTCGAACTTTTCTCTTATTTAAGAAGTTTGCTTATTTAAAAATGTTTAGCCTTTCTGACGTTTCGGTAAACCCCTGAAGAAATCTCGGTTGGCAGACTTGACTGACACTATAGAGACACCTATAGGGAATACAGGATGTTTCAAAAATCCAGTCACATGCAGCAATTCTTTCTAAAGTTTCATCGAAAAGCTTTGTTGATACAATATTGTTGAAAGGCTGTAATAATTGATACACTGAAAAAAAATTTGTTATTTTCAAGTAAATATTTACTTGAATTAAGAAAAGATTTTCTTGAATTAAGTGAGATTTACTAAAAAGAAGGAAACATTTTTCACTGTATATGTTATGTACCAACGCGTTAAAACCTTTTAAAAACCACTAAACAAAAGGAACTAGACAAAATTAAAACCATCATGCCAATTGTTACAACCCTGATGGACAATCATACCAAATAGGAAATGTGTTTCATTCACTGATTCACTGATATTCCCCTTTCTCACCCCATTCTTATCGCGCGCTTCGTCTCTGTTATCTGTCTCTCTCTTGCGTCCAGTCTGTCGACCTTGCACTTCCATATTCATCGTTGGCATACAATTCGGAATAATTAATGCTACAGCATGAATTATCTAATCAATCCCTACACTGAGGTGGAGTATGCTGGACGCGAAACCCGATACAAGGGATTGCCACTGGGAATCAAATATTCACTCACTCGACGTTACACAAGGCGTGGTACGTCATGTGGCGAAATTATAGAATCGCAGAACTCGGCGAAATAAATGATATGGTAATAGGCATACGTGTGTGCGATTATTAATATTTTAATCTTGTCAAAGGTAATGTGACGGTTCATACCTGATCAGATTTTGCTGGGCTTATAGAAGCGAACAATCGATAACGATATCAATTATTTTTAGAATTGAACGAAATGTAGTTATCATTCGAAGAATGATAACATGTATGGAAAACCATTTAGACTGATCTCTGATCCTTGAAACTCACTGAAAATATATTAGAAATTATTCAGACCAATAGAAATCACCAGAAATGGTCCAAAGTCCAGCTAAATTAAATTTTTTAACAATTCATGCTTGGAAGTCCTTTTCTCCATTGAAGAGAAATTTATTTCAAGACAAAGCACTCAATTTCTTCAATTCACTAAAAATTACTATAAATTACTAGAAACCATTAAAAATGACTAGAATCGGCTATAAATGATTAAAAACCATCGACATCAGATGGATAAAAATATCCCATATCATTGAATAATAGGGAAGTTCAAAGGCAGTTAAAAATCACTAGATTATTGAAAATCCCTATAGTAAAGAAACAAAGCGTACGAGGAAGAGTACTGTGGCTTATCTTATGTCACTGTTCATTTAAACGACATTTAAAGCACGAATTAATATCACAGACATCTCTAGCAAGCCGTGTACCAAATTGTTACTAGAAATTAACAAATTAATTTACTCCAATTTACTTGTATATAAATTTCCTAGCAAAAAGTTACTATTAAAAAATCACTAAAAATATCTGTAACTGTTACGAAAATCGCTATAAATTTCACAGGTCTAGAAGTTTTTAATAACGAATAATAGACATCACATGGTTTGATTGACACCACATGACGTTTTAATCATGATGCCAATCAACGTGTCAATAAGCCACCATAAATCACATTTTTTATCAAAAAAATAACTCATTTTATATATGCCAAATAAGTGATGTACATCAGAATTCGTGGCATCAGTGACACCACATAAAACGATTCCGACAAGACAATTGAATCCAGGGATATATTTGACAAAAAAAAAAAAAAAAACGGCGCTTTAACACTTCCCAACCAGATAAGAACAAGAAAACCCAACAAAAAGACAAAAGCAGAATTGAACATTCCGAGCAAAGAACGCTGGTAAACGTTCGCTATGCAGCTGTAAAGGAAAAAAAAACAAAAGGCTTGATTCAATAGGGGCGGGGCCGACGAGAGGGGGGAAGTGTAACCCTTCACCAAAAGCACGTGCGAGTATGTAGAGCCCGCTCACACAAACGGCCTGATGGTATAAACGCTCCAAGCCTCGGGCAATAGGCAACAGGCTATATACCCTATAGCTATATGTATTCTATAGGCGAATGAGTGAGCGCGTTGAAATCCAAATCGGCATGCGTACGTAATCCGAAGCAGGGATGGCAGTTGAATGGAGCCCGCAGGAGGATCAACCGTCGGTCTTTGCTAATTTAAATCGTATATATAGGCCGTTTTGGCCAAACGCTATCACCGGCACACGCTTTGCTGACTTTTGCCTGTGATGGTACGACATCGAGCGATTTTATCACGCCATGCGTAAAACACTCTACCATCGCCACTATTTCCCTGAAGCAGGAAATTATTTATTCAACGGTCGCCGACCGGTACCGAATCCGCTCCAACGGAACGGAAATATCGTTACGACGCCGAATAATGCACGTCATCATATCGTCATTATGTTTCAGTTGATGTCCGTGAAAGTTCGTGGATTGTGAATTTATACAGGAGGCACTGCTGTTTGATGATTGTATTATCGCCGCGTGAAGCTTTTCGAATTGATATATAAATTTGATTATGAAGTAATGCAGCAAATTGGCGCGCGTAAATGTTGGTGATATCAAAATTGCTCGCAAATAGGGACCCCGCAAGGTTTTGATTGATGACTTGTCATTGCTTTAAATGTTTGGCAATCGAATCGATCAGATTTCACGCATTGTTCCTGAATTTCTGTTAAATGGAGGCCAATGAGATTGATGTTCGTTAACGTGAGTGAAAATCGTTTCAATATTGCTTTGATGGCTATCTCTAAAAATATGATATTATTTAATATCGAGGAAAAGGCTCAATATTGCACAAGTAACTCAAATTGAAAGAGATAAAGAAAGAACTGGTACGATTGAAGAAAGTAATGATGATTCAGCAAAAAATGTACCATAAAGCGATTAGGTATAGATGCTTGTTTACTTAACACTGTTTAGAACGGATGAAAACCCAGAACTCCATTGTTACACGATGTTCATGAATTTAATTGCGTCCATTAATGATCCTAAATATTCATGAATCACGCGAGATTTAAAAATATATTATTTTCTTTTCTTTATATTTCTATTATATTATTGTCATTATTCGCACTATTATTATTATATTCAGTAAACCTTTCAAATATACTACCGTCTTGAAATATAATTTAAATTGCAGTTTGTTTTTCGGAATTCAAAATCATACAAAATATTTATGAATTCTAAATCCTGAATATTGTAACTGAATATTGACCTGCCATGGCATCAAAAATATGTGAGAGTGAAACATTTCATGCTAATGTCAGTACAATGTAAAATATTTTTTTGGAATAATTTCCAAAATTGGAAATACCTAAATTAAATTAAACTTTCCTTTTATATAACGACATTTTTGTCTTCTGATATAAAAACTGAAAAAAAAAATTGTTATTTTCAAGTAAATATTTACTTGAATTAAGAAAATGTTTCCTTCTTTTTAGTAAATCTTACTTAATTCAAGAAAATCTAAGAAAATCTTTTCTTAATTCAAGTAAATATTTACTTGAAAATAACAATTTTTTTTTCAGTGTATGAACGTTGACAATGGCCAATTTTGTTAAAAATTACACTTTGCAAACAAAGAATGACAAATTTAGTTTCACCATATATATATAACGAATGTAAAATACGTTTTTGATTCAGTATGCGTAAATTGCTACTTTACGCATTTTTTACTCTTTATGACCGCACTTTACACGCACAAAATCAAAAAATATTGTTCGGCACACGTGTAAAAATGTTTTTCCAACGAATGTGAATGAGGCCCTCACCTTCGGCTCGGCACAATGCTCACATTCGTAGAAAAAACTTTTTTGCACTTGTATCGAAAACTACTATTTTGTAATTGTGTGCGTAAAGTTAGTGCGTAAAGTACTGCAGACACCAGATTATAGTAAAGTCAAATTTTGAAATGAATGCGTGGCATTTTAACTTTACACATTTTTCTTGAAGTTCACTATATACATTGGATTTTCACTTGTTGTACACTACTATGATTCGATATTCAGTCCAACAATTTTCCAATAATATCGTTAGATCGATCGATTGACAAATCATCGGATTTTATAGTTCTAAATCGTAAAAATTGATTCGACGATAAATCACTGGAAGGAATTATGTAAACGAATATAAACCAATGCAGTCCCATTTCCCACGTTCATCTCAATATAATAATTCTTAAGCGTTAATCATCGTGGTAACACTCTTGAAACACACACTTTATAGTCGGACGACAATTCCACTAATAAAGTTCCTTTTTTAATATCATATATTATATGCATTTTAAGTCAAACGTTCGCTCTAAGTGGAGTATAAATACCGAGCTCTCGAACAGTAGTAAAACGACATTTTTATGCTCCCTTTTCCTCTCTCTTTTCCTCTTTGTACGTTTTTCTCATTTTTCCCTTTTCTCACTTCCACCATTCTCAACAAAACCACAGTTTACTTTTTGGCGATACATCCCATTTCAACACAATATATGATTGTATTTAATTTTTTTTTTTTTTTTTCATTATATTTCATTTCATTTGATTACTTTATTTTATTGTTTTATTTCTTTATACTTTATCAATCTGTTCATCAATCATGTGGTTAAGGAACGTAAATTAAATGAAGAGAGAAAAAAACCAAGGTAAAGTCACTGAACTCGTTATAGGCTGTAAAAGTAGAATTCACATGACACAGTCATTCTTTACTCTGAATACCAATGGTAGGCATTTTATATAGCATTTAATTACTCTCCTATCTGGTGGTTCTCTCTGCCGACCCCTCGGATCCTTTCTCCGTGCTTTTTGGCATCGTCCTTCCTCTTTAATTCCACCTGGATTCCTCCAGCTCGCTCTCTCTTTCTCCCACCAGAATTTAATGGTAACCTCGTAGCCTACTTCACATAGGCGTCGAGCCGGTGGCCTGGAGGCTTTCGAAAATACTTTCCGTACATTCCCCTCGTACTTGAAACCGGCCCTTTTATACACAGTTATACAATTGCACTTTTTCGGAGCTGGAAAAATGGAAAATTATAGCGAGAAAAAAAGTGCAGTAATGAGAATAGAGCACTCTTTCCTCGCCCTAATGATGGAGTTTGGCTCGATAGGTTTGAAAAATGATTTTTTAATTTTTAATGCAGCTGTTGAGAAAAACGTTCTTTTGAACTTTTTCGACTTTTTATTTATAAAACAGTTATATAAAGACAATTTTGTAAACAAAAAATGAAAACAACAATGATAAATACCAATTTTTTACATTTCAGACAAAATCAGTTTTTATTATTTTTATTTTTTTCGAACATGTTGATTTCATGTATCGAAATTTTCTACCATTTTCTTTGCTTTTGAATAATTATCTTATCTTATAAACGTAGCACAGGTGCTGAATGATGCTTCCTCGTGTAATCACTACGATAAAATGTCAAGTAACGATAAAACTTTTCTTTATTTTAGTGTCCATTTCATGTATGCTTATATAATAATTTTTTATCATGTTATTCACATAATTTTGAATTAATAACTTAAAAATCTAAAACCATTAGAATTTAATTTTTTATTATTATGATAATCAAATAATCAACTCTATTTTGTATTAATTATTTTTTTTATTCCACAAATTTTAAGATTGTTCATTCGTTTTACGTACATGCACATGTCCATATTTATTTTCGTGGCTATATAAAATTATTTTCTTTCAATGTTTAATTATAATTATCGTCTGTCCTCTTATTAATTAACATATTAATATTGGCATGTCGACATGGTACTCATTACGTAAGTAAATATAATAATTAAAACAACAACAAATTAATAATATCATTAATAATAGCACTACGTAAACAAGAAAATATAAATTTGTCTCATCCTATAAATGCAAGATTGACAATATATATAAATGTCACTTAAAAATCAGTACTCGCATATGAAGCTGAAAAGAAATGGGATCTTTTCTTAATTACACATTTCTCATTATAATCATTTGTCGCAACTTGAGTGGCAAACAAAACAATTTATGGGAGCAATTTCGAACACAATCAATTCACATATATACGCGTTCCAATCTTCTCTCATTTATTCTATTTACTTCCGTTTAAATTTTCATTACTCCCTGCGCGTGGTCACTTAAAAAGCTATTTAGACGATAACCGAGCTGTCATACGCAGTAGTTTAATATTAAGTACGCAAATTCGTAACAAATAACTTTTCTACATTTGCATGGAACGTTTCGTACATTTGAATAAAATCTGATATATATATATATACGTTCCGTTCAAACTAATATGTACAGAGTTTCCTTGAATGCTTGTATATACGCCCCAAAAAACATTTGTCTTTCATTGCCAATAATTTTTTTTGGTACATTTACTTAATATCGAGAACGAAATTCTCGTACATTTCTAAAATATATATATATCAACATATTTATTTTACCAACGTGAAATGTGCAGACTTTCTATTTGAGTGTCTATTGGATATTTGTAAAAGTCATTCAAAATTAATGATAAATTTACACTTTCCGTTACTCTTCATTTTCAACAAAAACACATTCGACGGCGTTATAAAACTTTCGCCAATCCAGGTTCAACACTCCAACATCTCTCTTATAAATTACAATTAATGTAGAAATCGTTCAACATAAATTATATATACTACTATTAATTATAATGATATAGAATTAATAAATTGTAATGTAACTGTTGAATGATTTATATCATTTATACAAACACAGAGATGTGCGAATGCTTCCTCAAGAAAAGCAAGACAAATTATCAAATTCATAAGAGCCGTACAAGGAGAATTATCTGACGTTTGAAAATATTTAATTATTTCTATGTACACAGTTCGTCTAGTTTATATGTGCGCAGCAATGTAAATTTATTTTAGCTCCAAGATATATTACGTCAAATTAGGTGCAACTCTGGATGTACTCTGGTACATCGAAGGCAATAAATAAACAAACAAACTCCACTTCAAGTGAAAATGAACCCATTCGTGTTTGAGAGTACTGATTAATTAATCTTCTGACTGAGGGCGTCATCACTCTACTTTTAAAGTGAACATTCACTTGACTTCCGCAAAGTACAATTCCACATTCTCAATTAACAATGTGTACTTGAGTCACAATATAACGATAAATTTGTTACTTGAAACGGACTAGAATCTCACAAAAGTTTAGAAAGTTCCGTAGATGTGATTCTCTCGTGGGAATTTGATTTAGTTTTACTATGAAATTCTTCATAAGAAATCGGATATAACTGTATTTTATTTTTGTTCGCAGGAAACTAAAACACCGTACAAAATTGATCGTAAATACTACTATTTCGTCAATCTGTTGCAATTCGTTTTTTTTTTTTGGGAAAACGTGTGAATGACAGACAATAATTGAAAAACTCTCAATGCATAATATAATACATTATTTTAATTAATGATGATAATTAATTTAAAAATGACTTGACCGATTCATGCTTGAATCGTTGAAGAAAAGAAAAAAATTTGCATAAAAAGAATGACTATGCAATTCATAAAAATTGCATACGATTTTACGGTATTTCAATGAAATCGACTTACCACCTCGGCAACGTTGCCGCAACCTTCCCTCATGCCATCTCCGTCCGTAAACCCTCCTGAAAACAAAGTTTACGTTGTTATTGTTTCAACAAATGATTTTTTTATTTATTAGATGTATACTTGAATTATTTATTTGTTGATGTCGAACAAATGTTGAAATTGATTAACTTTTCATCAATTTTTCTTTCAACAATTACATCAATAAACAAAATAATTATCTGTAATTCCAACGGCTTAAACCACGAATTTTATTAGAAACAAATTGGTGGCCAATATTGACAAAATTGACAAAAATTCGAATTAAATACTACTACAACGTTATTTTGAATTTTACAGTTTTCTACAAGATTTTTTATTCACGAACAAATAATACATAACTGGAAGAATTTGGCAAAATGTCGACTCCATAGTTGTCCATTAATATAGCCGCCATTTGGAATTTCGAAATTTTTAAAACAGCTTTTAATGATCCGTGATCTCGCAATATCCATCATTATATTTAAAACCCAGATGAAAAATCGGTCGGGAAAAACCAGATTGCTACAAAATTAAAATAGGCCCTGGATATCGATTCTAGTAAAAACTAAATAAAGTAAATGCCATCTAGTTCTTAGACAGAATCTGAGTCTGAATGAAAACTATAGTCAAGTATATGTCTAGTTTCTGTCAATGTAGCCTTTTTCTTAATCAGATTCAATTTCCGGGAACATACATATATCAGATACTTCCAGTTCCTAGACAGGAAATCTAAATGATTTTGAATAAGCATTACGTAACCTCTAAAGTACAAATATATTCGGGGTTAATCTAGACTGGCACTGGCTATGAACTAGATTAGTTCATTTAAGGTATTCATTTCTGGACAAAACTATATTGTTCCAAGCCAGTCCCAGGTAATATTTGAATATGGGAAATGAACTAAAAAAGCGTCCCACGTTAACCATAGAGCCTATCTAGGTTTCCTATCCAGTACCCGATCATTGTAAGGGAAAACTTGCCAGGAACTTTTTTTTGCCTCGACACAATTTCTACCTGGGAAGCATCCAGGAAAAATTGGCTCTTCTAGCCAATGTCCAGACTATTAAGTTGACCATTTTGGAATTATTAAATAACTCTGCCATCGAATTCAAAATTGCGATGAAATATAAGTTCATAAATTCGTATGAAAATATATTTTTACATAAATTTATCGGAAATTTTCTCAGCCATTTTTTCAAAACGAAGACACGGCTTTTCCATCACGATGATAAATGTGTTAGAACTATGATGAAAGTAAAATAATATTAATTTATGATTAATCTATATCATTATAATCCAAGTACGTATTTATGCACTTTTCGTGAAGGGTCCGCTTTTCACATTCAAAGTTAAGATTGTCGCACTTTCGCCGAATGAAGCAATTGCCGTTTGCAAAGGGGAAAACGAAAATTGCTTTGCTTTGGCCTTTATTTCGGCATAATTAATTAGTGGAACTAAACCGCCGCCGCCGCCCAACGTAATTATCCCCCGGCGTGTTCTCTCACTTGCTCGCTGGGCGTGATTACGGAAAAAACAAACTGTTTGAGCTTTCTGAATCTCGTTACTTGGCTTTATACATCGATGCTTGTTTCGAAGTTGTGGTCTGTTTCCGATCCACTGACGAACTTTTGAACGAAACTTTGAAGTAAGTTTCGAATCAAGTTGCAGTTCGATTCGAACGTTACATGCCTTGGTTCGAATCTGATTCGAGTATTTTTTAATAAATTGCACATTGCATAACGAGGAGTTCGGGAGATGTCGATAATGAAACGCCACTATACCCCGCGTGTAATTTGCGGTAACTCCAAAACTCTATTTACACATTGATATGACGGTTCAAACATTAAAGAACATTATTGAACTTCTGACAACTTATATATATTGTATAATCGAGATATTCAACAACTAGTTAATAATAATACTGCATAATGGAGTGATTCTTTGGACAATTTCAAGCAAAAATGTCCCGTAAAAAATTCGATCCTATTAATATTTTAATTATGGCTAATGATTTTCAATTGGCCCTTGCGGACTATGCAAGCACACATGCAAGAGGGGCCAACGGCTAAATCAATCTAAGGCATACCAAATGTAATTCGGATAAAAATATCAATTTTCACATCCAAAATAGAAAGTTCTCGAGAAATATATTGTAGAGGATTAGATTTTAGATAAATGGATGAGATTAGATTTCGGAGCTATTTTTCGTCCGTCAACAACTGAAAGGAAAATGAATCTTTGGATGGCAAATCACAAGCATGGCATTGTCGGGTATATTCTGTGCAGTAATATGCAGAACCGCGGATAACCATCATCACTCGTCGGCCTCTGAAATTCTTCGCTTCGTGATAATTGGCATACAGCGCCAAGCATCCATGATCGATGATACCTGGGGCTTCGTTAAAGGTTTCATCGTGCTCGTGAAAGACGGCTCCAAAAATACGCCAACTGCGTGTGGCATCCGGTTAATTAATCGGACACGTTGTACTTTCTGTGCCTCGCGGTGATCGAAAACTGCGAGGCTCATTTCGAAGAAAACATATGCTTCGTTAAGTCATATACTAATTTCGGGTATTCGAAGAACGAGCACTCTATTTACATTTTTAATGAATTTCAATAGGAAGAGTTTGAGAGTTCGTTTGAATTGATTATTGTTATGCAATTTCTGACTGATGGACTTCTTTTCTCAATTCTGATATGTATATACCTTCTATCATATTTTCTGTGTTTTCCTATTAACCGGAAATCAGCTTTATCGATTATTTGATAATGCTGATTAGTGGGGCTTGATAATACTGATTAGTGGAAGTTTGAGCTCGGATGAATGCCGATTAAGCACGCGATACTGCCAGCTGATGCCAAACAATTAGAAATATAGCTTTCTGTCAATTCCTTACTTTATCTTTACGTATTTTCAATTATTTACTTCTTTTTATCGATCATTTGGAATGTTCAACGAAAAGTGTCGATAAACAATTTTTCTTTCGTAAAATCTCTTAATATGGACGCGAGTGAAAATCAAAAAAACTTTCTGCTATGAGGCAGGAATTCACGATAGATTCTTAAGAACTGACCATCACTTTGCCAAATATCAAAGGAAAGGTCTGCAAACGCTACTTAGGTTGAAATAAATCATGTTGGTATCATGTTGTCATTATATGAAGACATATAATATTATATAATACATGCAAATAAAATAAAATCTGTAAATACAAAATCATCGAGTTCTTCTGAATATACTTTTAACTACAATGAACGTTTGAAGCATAGGTAACAAACGAGGCAAGACGTCCCAAAAGACCCTGCATCGAGAAATGAAAGGAAACCAACAAAAAATGTCTGATCGTTCTGAAGCCTATATGCATGTAAACAGCTTTAAGACCATCGTAAAGTTCCTCCACTCCCCTGAGACCAATAACGTTATAACAATACATCGCCGTACACGTAAGCTCGTCCGCTTCATTTCAGAAAATATCAGCACCTTGAGGGGAGAGATTTTATATTCTTAGATTATATTGTTAGAAGGAATAAGAATTTTTTAATCTGCTTGGTTTTTTGAAAGACGTCTATTTTTGATTTTATTTACAATATTGTGAAATTTTTGCGGCGATGATAGTTATTTGTAGAGATTTCTGAAACACATTTAGGTTAAAATCTACAAGCTACAAAAATTTGTTCATTTTCCTTTTTAATGTATGGTTATGTTTGATGAGAACTTTAGGGAATTCTTGAACAATTTTAGGGGAACATTTGTAATGCATATTCAGACAATCCTCTAAGAATATAGTTGGAGATTTTCTCCATTTTCTTCTTATATCTGGTGTTTAATGGCACTTCTTTAGGGATTTTCCAAATTTAGTGAATATTAAGGTGTAGTTTGGGAATTTGTTGTGGCTTATTTTTTCTGACCCTTGTAACTTGACAATATTTAATTTTAGGATTTTTTGAGAGATAATTAAAACAATTCGCGTAATTACGAGGGAAATATTTATTGAGCTACTAATATTATATTATTATTAACTTACCGAAATATAAATTTTGTAGTTATGTGTCCGCGGAAGAATGATATATAGTTACTAAAAGTTACAGCATAATACTGATACACTAATAAACATAATATTTCTCCTTCTTATTTTTGCTGTTTTTTTTTTTTATATATTTTTGCATATAAATAACGCAATATTTTGATTATGTATAAATTTGAATGTTTTTGAAATTATCAATTTATCAATTATCAATTATCAAAATCAAATCCATTTGTAATGGAACATTTTTATTTATATATACATGATAACTTATTAATGTGAGAATCGGACTATGTAAATACACTTGCATGAGTTACTCAATGTTAGAGTATGGCCCCCTCATCGCATTGTATTTAAACAGATCTGAAAGGCCAACTAAAAATAATTCACTATAATTAAAGTTACGATCAAATTTTGTACTTAAAATTGTGCACATGTTCAGTACATGTTTAACACGATCATTAAAACATTTGTAGCAATGTGATCACGATATTCCAATGAATGACGTTAAATATTAAGTTTCTCGTATATATACGAAAACAAAGTCACTTACAACTAGTGTATCCTATAACTGAGCTTTTTTTTATAACTTATAATCTTTCGGCATATCGAAATATATTTTAGTAACTTCCCAGTCAACCATAATGTCACAGTAGTGCAACATTAACCTAATTAATGTAAGAAATAAACATGATATATTTGTTATATAATTGTTACTCGTTGTGTTTGCTGGGTTGTGATAATTGAGCAATTGTAAATAATCACAAGTTACTAAAATATTTTTGTGTGTTGAGATTTGATGTTCTAAAACCAATAATAAACACATATAGTCTATATGCAAATATAAACATACACGTATACCATCGCGTATTCATAATTCTATTCACTTCGTTATAAATATGTATTTTAAAAACTACAAATGACTGTACGCAATTACCATTTTATTACTCTTTACACGTATATAAGTACATATGAATTCGTTTAAACGTAACGTATAATAAAAAAAGTTGATATACAGAAAGTATTCAAATTCACGTGAATGCATAATGGGCGAAGTTTTTTCATATGCATGTTTTCCCCCATTCCAGGAAGTTAGTTGGGGCGTGTAATAACCTAGTTTCCATCGATTTACATTCGAAAGCCCCTGAATTTTATTATATGTCCCGCGTGGTCATATACATCGCACTGATTTTCGTGTGAGGCTTTTTATCACATATATATTTTGCCAAAATTTATGTCGTGGATTAACCAGTATTATCTTCACTTATATTTGAAAAAAAAACAGGTCAGTTACATCTGTATATTACATTTACATATTTAATGTTTCTGAATCTGGGAAATTTCTCATTATTGAACAAATTTTCTAATTATTCTTAGTTTCTTTTTTTTTTATACAATAAAATATTGTTAAATATGATAAAGAAACGAAACGCTAAGTGAGAATGACTCGTAATAAAAAAAATCTTTGATAAAAGTGGTGACAAAGAAAAATAAATGACTCATGATATCGTGTTTCCAATTTCTGATTTTATTAAGATTCAACAGTCGCTGATAATGTGGATTATGATGAATGAGTCAATCATACAAATAAAAGTCGATTCTAATTTCGTGTTGTCTTTTTTATTTATTATTTTAGAAGAATATATAACTTATAACGAGTACAAGCATGTACTTATATTGATGTAAACATTCATGACATTTCTAAATAAATTAATATAAAACAATGTGATCAAAAGCATTTAAGAAATTCACAGTAGGTACGATGAACTTTTTGGTTTCTTACTTGCCGTCCATGAATGTTTTAACTCCGTATCAGAAAACAAAGAATATGGCCATATAATGCTCGCGAATATCCATTCAATAAAATTATACGAATGTTCCCAATAAATGACGAAACCAATTCTTATCATGTCTCTGCCGCCATCATAAGATCTGTGATAAAGTCACATGCAGCAATATGTAAGATCGATGTGTACGAAACTGGAATGTATATAAATTGCAGTCCCTATAGAATTTGGATGGCAAGATTTTCGGTGATGATGTTTAAGAATTCAACGCGTGTTTTGACGATTTCCGATAGTATACGACTGTCGGCTAACCGAAAAAGCCGGGTATTCGGGTATCATTCACGTCTGAAATTTCATCGATCATATCCGACATAATTGCTCAATCTTCAAAAACCGCAAAATTATGATAATCATTCGTGAATTGAAAGTTGTATAACTTCCTTTTGATTAGTATTTTCTCAGATGAATGAAACTTTATATTATTATTTGGCTTTCAGAAATGTATCGATACTACACCTGCCATATACGGATTCCAGATCAATAAACGAAGGTATACATTTTGAAAATAGAATTGTATATGATGATCAATCGAATATTTTTGCAATGGTTTTAATCGAGTCGTCTCAATTGAAAATTACAAACACAAATTTTACCAGCCACTGTAAAAGAACATAAACTTACAGCTTGAATAAATGTTTGTAATCTGTAATCTGAGCCAGAGAAGTCTATAGAGATTTATAAACACAATGAATGTTGAAGAATGGGAAATTTTGTAAAAAATGACTTTGAGTTTTGTGAGAAAAATCGACAGAAATTTGTTTGCGGCACAGATTGCGAAAAAATCGTACAGGAGGTAACTGTAGAGGGCAATGGAAACTTATCACTGTAATATGATGAAGAAAGCTTGCAAAAAGTTTCTCTTCGCGTATAGACGAATGACCAAGTCTCCTACATTTTCTCTTTGGAGAAACCCATCTCTCGGAAAATGTCAATGATATCTGGCTTAAGAAAGTTGATATACGGCCGGTCGATTACACCAGACTTAAATCTATTTATCAATTCATTGTGTTGACAATACATAATTGCTTACATAATGTCATGAACTACTACTATATATATGCATTTATGATCCACGTCCTGCTTATAAAATTTTACGGGATCTTCAGAAGCTCTGATAGAAAAAAGGAAGGAAGAAAAAGCTTCTGATAGAAAGGAAGAATAAACTAGAAAATACAACGAAATAAATTTTAGTTTACAATCTTAAACTCAAATTTATTTATTAGATTTTGAAAATGTTGAAAATAGTAACAAAAATTGACTTCGATAAATTATTAATTATATGGCATTGAACTTAAGGTGGTTCTAAAGTAGAACAGTTACCGACATAACCTAAAAACAGGGAAAGTGTAAATAAAAAAGGATTGAAGCGTTTTTTTTTATTATACACATCATATGCAATCCCCAACAAAATATAGGTGACATAAATTCTCTTACCAGCAACAAAAATAATTTATTTAAGATAATCCTCATTTAATTTTGAGCCAATTTCAGTGATACTTTTTTGAGAAATGTATATGTTATGTAGAATCACCCTTCCAAAGCTCAAATTTTGAAAAAAACTTTCAATCACTATTTATTTATACTTTTATTATTGAAAAGCTTGGTCGGTAACTGTTCTACTTATTAGAACCACCTTAAATTTAATTACCTCTCAAAAAATCCTAAATATATATATATATATATATATATATATATATATATATATATAAAATTTTTATTTGTAATAAAAGGAGAGTGATAAAGAGAGAGAGAGAAAGGGTGTAAGTAAAAGATAAAATTTGTATAGCCTATTGTGAAATGAAAATTTTATGTGGTACATCGTCTTACGCGGCATACCTTGATAATTCCGCGATAATAAACGAGCAAGGGCGATAAAAATGTTATTCATGGATCCTTTACTGTGGACGGCTTTTCAATTATGTGGAGGCTTCTGGTGAAGAATAATAAGCAGCAATATATATTCGCCCTGATAGGGAAGATCGACGCAGCTGCTGGAAAGAGGTACTCGGCTACCGTGAAAAATATAGCAGATAAATCTGCGGTACCTACTACTACGGTACCTATGTACCCATCTACCGACATCGGGCGATAAGGTATCGCGGCAAGAAATAGAGCAATCTGCGCGCAAAAATAAATACTCCTGCGCGATGAAGAAATTTTCAGCCAAATTTACAATTATTATCGTTCGTACGGACCGTTTCTTACGCCTTACAGGCGCCATTATATTTGGGCTTTATATATGTATATATCGATAAAAAAGCACTTGCTATTCTTCAAATTCATTACCTGCCGTAAAATTCCCAGTAATGGACTCTATACATAAAAAGGGAAGTTAAAGTCTGTAAAATTAATGAGGTTCGAGGGTTCGTTTTATATGTATATAATCAACCATCAATACATGTATACACATATACATGTATGCGTATATAACACATTAATTATTTACATGCGTATACAAAATAAATATAAATCATTGATTTATGCCCTAGTTATAAAATGGGCTTCCTTTTATTTCGCTTCCTTTTATTTCACTTCCTTGTATAGGAATACTAGACATTCCTAACAGGTGTATATAACCGTAAACGTCCGGAAATGCGTCGGATCGACTTACGACTTTTCGGCTGCGCAGTCCGTGACATTCGTGCTTTAGGAAAAAAGACAATATTATGGTTCACGCAACGATGCGAGCAGCACTTGCCGAGTATCAAAGTTACACGTATTTAAATAAACAATATAATGGCGGGGCAATTCCCGGATTGAAATTAGTAATTGATTTATTGATTCTATAACAGTGCCGGTCCAAAAAATTTTCTGTCATAACATATATATACAGGGTGACCCATTTTAACTTAGACGGTAAAATATCTCCAAAAGTAAGCGTTGCCCGAGAAAAAATTTCAGATAAAAATTGTATGGTTGATAGGGGGCCAAATGATGGTGACCTCGATTTTGACCTTGACGACCATTTTCAAAATCATTTGAAGGTCATCTTCGTTTTTTCTTATGGGAACACATATTTTTTTTCATGGATTCGGAAAGAGCGGAAAATTTCACGTTCAAAACGATATTTATA
>JAPYZR010004020.1:0-15046 GCA_030522945.1 Trichopria nigra
TTTTTGAAAATCTTCAAGGCGCTCTGACTGAAAAGCGATGAACTTATTCAAAAAAATAAGAAGAATGAAAAGTTCTTAGAATTCATCAAGGAATTTTTTCAGATTTTTTGGTGACATTTTTGAAAAATTTTGTATTACAATTTTTTGAAAAATGAAAAAATTTACGAAAAATTCTGGAAAAATTCTGGTATATTCTCTGATGAATTCTAAGTATCTTTTATTCTCTGTCATTTTTCCATAAGTTGATAGTTTTCTAGAAAAAAAATGTTAAACTTTCTACATAAGTTAAACAGGTCATATTATGAAAGAGCACGAAATTTTACATCGGATATTATGTATCTAATTTTTTTTTGGCACAGGTAGCGTACAAAAAAACTGGATGAAAATGCGTAGAGATTTCAGGACATTCAGGACTTATTGGGTTAAATACAATGTAACCTAGAATTATTTCAAATATTTTTTATCTTGATCCTGATGTATCCGATATCTTATTTCAATTCATCCGAACCTCCATATTTATAGTTTTAAATAGGAAATTTCATTATTTTTAATTTATTAGCGGTGACTAAGCTATATACAAGGCCCGATCAAAAAAAAAAAAAAAACAATATTAGTATACGAGTTATAACGACTTTGAAAATCCATCATTTACATCGTTCTGAAAATTGAAAAAAAAAGAAATATATATATATATATACCCCTTCTGTCTTCCTAAGTTTATAAAATCATAAATAAGAATGTTGATCCATCAAATTTCGTATTCCTTGGTACATTTCCCCACTTCATTCATACATTAAAAATACAATCTTTTGTTTTGTGCAAATGTTCCATTTAACAAAAATAATGAAAAAGTAATGTGACTTCAGTTTATATACTACATAACTCGTACGAATAATATCCCATCATATTGCATGAAATGGGATCGTTTTCTTTATCTTTTTCTGCGTTCGTTGACCTGCTCATTGATGTTAAGAAATATTTTCCTTGCCAAGCTATGACGATTATTAAATATTGCTAATCAATGCTAGTATAAAATGTAGAGCCTATAGTGCATTGAAATCATTTCAGAATTCCTGTTTGAAGTGATGAGGAAATCGCGTCCTCGAGACTTTAACCTTAAAATTTGCATATTAACATTTCGAAAATAAAGGTGAAAATATCCAAAATGGCGGCTCAAATACGAAATAATCGGCGAATAGTTTTTTCAGAATTTATTCGAATACTTTTTTTGTTTTTCAAAATCGTAAATTTTCGAAAAATTTAATTTTTTAATAAAAGAATTTCTGAACTTGTCGACGATTTTTTCGTGTTTGGACAACCCTGATAACTGCAGAGAAAAAACGTCCAATCAGGACTTAATGGGCTACTATTTATTCTGAAATTTGTAACCTTGATGAAAAGAACCTATAACCTAAACTGAATTTTAATTGTGTTAATATGAATAACCTATTATTTCTAATTATAGACAATTTGGTTTATTTTTTACAGAACAAGTTATTTATTTTTATTTCTTGATCTATCAAAAAAAAAAATATAAATCTTCGTATTCATATGATATAAAAATGGAGTATAGAATGTCGGTGAATTTGCTGACTCTTGTTTCTCGCACTTTGCATTCTAAGACGCCTAGTTATCTTTACTCCCGTCTAATCGTGTTAGGTGGCAATAATCCCAATAACCGACGAAATGCTATATCCTCTACCATTTGTTACCCGAAATACCGCACTGCTAAATTCAAGGGTGCATTCTCGCTAGCGGTAGCTAGAATATTTATTGCGTTGCCATTAAGCTTACGAAGTATTGTGACATCTGTCAGGCGGTTTACATCAGGCGTAAAATCTTATTTTTTATCTTTAAGGATCGAGTTAGTTAATAGACTTGTATATTATTTTCTTTAATATCTTTCTTTTAAGTACTTATCTCCTCTTTATTTTATTTTACTATATAATCTATGTTTTATTTTATTTTTATTACTATATTATATATGTTTACGTTTCTCGAGACCGATGGAGAAAAAACAAAATATGTTTACGTTTCTCGAGACCGATGGAGAAAAAACAAAAAAATGCACAAAAAAAATTCTGTCTTCGTATCTGAAAATTCACAGTGCATTCTAAAAAAAAAATGTATATAGACTGTAATTATTAATTATTCATTGTCAAACTATTGTATTATTTATTTGGGTCAGGCTGTAAAACAGCACTATGCTGTGTCTCGCCCTTATACAATTTTTTATTTTTGTGCAATAAAGACGCTTTATTATTATTATTATTATTATTATTATTATATATTTCTCTTAAAAATTGTGTTATAATTGCAATATTTACTTAAAAAAAAAAAGAAAACTCTGATTTGGCGGATTATAAAGTTTAGTTGTGATTTTAGATAGTTATAACTATTATAATTGTTATAATTGTTATAATAATTACATATGTTATTTCCTTATAAGGAAATAAAAGCTCTTGTATTTTTACTTTTTCAATTTTCAGAGTGAATATTTTTGTTTTGACCGTGCCTTGTAGCATTCTTTTTCAATTATCTTCAAATATCCAATTTCAAATATAAAATAAAAAATATGCAGTTCGGTATTTTTTATGGACCTTATATGCTAATAATTACAGCTGATAAACTAACAAAAAAAAAAAAAAATGAATTTATCACATGTGTATCAAGATAAATACCGGGTGACTTCTTTAAAATCTAACAGAGGAAAAACGATCTTTTGACTCTATACAGCTGCTGAAATCGGTGTTGTAATTAAAACATAACAAATGTCTCATGGAACGTCAGTAATTTTTAGAGAAAACAATAAAACATTCAGTAATAAAGAATTTTATTTTATTTCATCACTATTTTACTATGTTATAAAAATCAATAAAAGAAAATATCGACAATAATAAAAAAATTATTAAAATCGGTTACTATTTAGATGTTTATTAAATCGCTTATTGACGCATTTACAATTAGCGAATAGAGGTGAAGAAACATCATCGCTTGAGCCAAGTTCCTGTCGACATTCGCCTCATTGTTTTTGGCGAAGTTTTTGTTTATTTTCATTTGAATCAAGTTAGCTATAATTAATACTTCTACATGTATAAATAAATGTATCCTCTAACAGTACATCGCAGGCCTGTTATTTTGAATATGTTACATTTTAAAAAATGGCATTAGTTCATCTATGTACAATTTGAACGCAATAAAATGTGTTGACATCATTATTATCGATTTATCAAATTAGACTAGCAAATATACTCCGAAAGAATTACTTGTAGTAATTAATAATATACACAGAGTGG
The DNA here is from genome assembly GCA_030522945.1 of Trichopria nigra. NCBI lineage: Eukaryota > Metazoa > Arthropoda > Insecta > Hymenoptera > Diapriidae > Trichopria > Trichopria nigra. The sequence continues at coordinate 3,297 of JAPYZR010004020.1, forward strand.
GGGAAAAAGATTTTTTTTTTGTTGAGGGAAGCCAAATGTTGTACACTTTAATTCTTTTTTCATTTTTGCCTGTCTTTGAATTGTAAGGACTACTGAACATTTGAGCCCAATGCCAAAAACAGGACCAAATCAGATTCAAGCAGAAAAATTTCAGTGGTCATCAACTTATTCATAATATAAAAATTTTGTAGGCTCGAAAATGGCATAAAAAATAGAGATTTCCATTATAAATGTTGATTGAATTTATTTTGGAATGAATCCACTGACGAAAAATGTTTATATCAAAGTAAATATTTATTTAGTCAATATATTTACTTGAATTAAGAAAATATTTCCTTATTTTTAGTAAGTCTTACTTAATTCAAGAAAATCATTTTTTTTTTTAATTGATATTCATATCAAATTCGTATAATAAATGGGTAAAAGATTGATTAATTATGACATTTGCGATTAATGACGTACTTCTGTCAGATATATAAATCGTGTATATTTATTTAAAAACTGTGTGAGTGTGTGTAAATCGTCGATAACGTACTACGACGGTGAGAATTCATTCAAAATCTCTTTATCGTTGTTTATGTATTAGTAATAAACCATATGGTTTAATACATACGTTTACTAAACGATTATTAGACTATATCGATTTTGATGTCTACAAAAAATCAATTCGTTTACAAAATCTGTTCACAATCTCACAGTACTAATTTTCAACGTAAACTTATATTATACATAAATATACGAAAATATATTCATACGTTTTTTTTATATATGTAAAATTACATATGATTTTTATTCATGGTCCAGATATAGTACTGTATGAGTGACTCTATACTAAATTCCAACGCGACGAAATGGTTGGCTTAAATTCGAGCCCCCTGTAAGTAGGCAACATCCTATGCAAAACGCAAACAAAGGATTATAAATATTTATGCTATATATCATCTCTTTCTATACGAATCAGTTTATGCAGAGCACCTAAACTCTTTGTCGGTCAATTAGAACTCATCCGATTGGGATTATAATTTCTCAATAATTATTATTATACGAATATCGCAGTGGTCAATATAATAAATCATTGCGCAATTATACAATTTGCCAAATCAAATAGAAATCTATGGACTTGTGCAATTATAAAAAATAATTAGCCAGTTAAATCAAAACTGAACACATTTTGTAATTCCTCCGAAGAAATCACTGTATAATTGCAATGCAAGATACTTTAATAAGATACTTTAATACGCATACGGCGATAATTTGATGGTATCTCGTTTCGTAGGATGGCATTATTATTAATTTTACAATCAACACGAAAAAATATGATTTGTCGGACGTCACCAATTCGCTGACAAATGAAAGATAAATGATAATGAATACTGTTTCCTGCTCGTACAAAGAACATTAATGCAATTGATATATACGAAAACGCAATCAACGATGAATTCAGTCTCGTGGGTATTCTTTTTTTTTTCCACGACCATTTTTAATATTTTTACTCGAATCAAAAACATAAAACATGAATTATATCATATCCTGCAATCACAAACATAATATATGTCCGACTGAAGCGATTTTGAAATTAAATACGCGAATCTCGTCTACTCGAATAAAGAAGCTGAAAGTATATATAAATATATTACTGCGGCATCATCAATCGCAATGAAAAAAATGGTACTTTTTAAATATAAAAAATTGGTTGTATTAATTCTAGTATTTACAAAATTAATATCACAATGTACATATATATACATTTCTAAAATTACTTTCGTCATTTTTTTAAAACATATATACTTAAGACTACTATTTACAGTGCGGCGCGGAAAATATAAAAATCTACTAAATACTCTGAACGAAAATCTTGCAAAAAATATTTTCACAACTCGCTGTGTTTCAGAAATCCTAACGAGCACGTTCGCTTCAACAAACAATACTTAAATGTCGTATAGTAGCGTTCGACAAATTTCTTCTTGCATTCAAACCATCACTAATTATCGTATAAATTAATTTCGAAAAGTCAATCTATCACATCAGACGTCGAGGGCGCAATTAAACTTTGAATTCCGGTTGTTGGTTTTCGTGTGTTGCTTTTAATCTCGCTTCCTTTTCTTCTTGCATAAATTTCGGGTTGTTCCACGGTTCAACCTCTCCACTGGCGAATACCAAGTAAATGACATTCGTAAATATAAGTATGGAAAATATAATCCAAAATACGAGCCTCCATTGATTGAGCGTTTGCTCGGGGGTTAACACCCCAACGAGATAAGGGGTTATGATTCCGCTGCACGCTGCGAAAGCATTGGTGATGGCCATCACGGTGCCCGAATAATTGGGGCTGAGATCCAATGCGTTCACTTTCAAACTTGGCAACGCACTGCCCAGTAAGGTGATGCCGCTGGTCAACATGATGACGATAATTGTTCGATTGTTCCCGACGTAAGCGGCTCCCACGATGAACAGTCCAGGTCCGACGGATGCTATCGTTGTCCCGAACTTCCGCACGTTCGTTATCGACATGTGCTTATTAGAGATGAGCCAATCCGCCAACCAAGACATAACAACGCAAAACAACCACATCCCGATGTAAGGCATCGACGACAGATAGCCATTGGTTTCCACCGGGAACTGAAGCACGCTACTCATGAACTTGGGTAAATCAGTGGCCATTGTATAAAAGGCCCAGTCGTGTCCAACTTGTACGAAGATCAATGCCCAAAGTGGCTTCGACTTAAAGATGTGCTTCCACGGCACTGGCGGTGGCTTTTCATGTGCATGCTCGCTCAAAGACTCGCGCAGGTACTTGGCCTCCTTGTCCGAAATGAAGGGATGCTCCTGGGGATTGTTGTAGCACAAGATGCTCCAAAACAGGAACCACAGAATTCCGACACCGCCGAAGAAGTAAAATACTGCTGGCCAGCCTAGTGGAGAGTTTGCCAAGATGAAACCAGATACGGCAGTGGCGAAAACCGCTCCCAATGGTCCTCCGATGTACACTAAAGATCCTGCTTTAGATCGTTCATCCGGATGGGTCCATTTCGCCAACATCATATTCAAAGCTGGCAAGGTTATGCCTTCTCCAAATCCCATGAGAATTCGCAAGATGATGAGGGCTGTCGATTCGCCCCATCTCACGGCTATCGGCGTCACCAGAGTAAAGATGGCCGTCGACAACATGCCCAAGCCCAAAGAATGTTTGCCCCCAAACTTCTCCGCCAGTATTCCACCCGGCAGATGGGTCACGACGTAACCCCAGTAAAATGACGAGAGGATAATGCCCTGAATGGTAGAGAAACAAATAATAGAAACGTTAGAAATTTGCTAAATACCCCCTGCAACGCTTACGATAAGATAATAACCAACTATATTTTTCAAATATATGATGGTGGAAAAATTGTCTGACACAATCATTGCGAGGACTTTCAATCTGGTGCAATTATTACACATCATTACTCTAGTTTTATGTTTCCGCGGTAACCGCAGTATTTGAATTTTCTGAAATACCGGATAATTCGCGATGCAATTGTGTTGACATTAAGGAAGCACGCTTATCTGATCATTATCTCACGTTACAAGGTTATCTATATGTCGCATAGTTATTGACATGCAGGGATTTCGTACTTATTGATGAAGCAAACATTTCCTAAATCTTTAATTCTACCCAATAAATCCTGAACGTTTTCACATCGTCGACTAATGCCAGCCGTAGATAAAAGTAAAAAAGATTAAACAATTGCATCTTTGTTAAAAAATAATAATAATTTCCGAGTTTGCTACTTATGAATGCTGAAAAGTGCAATATTTCTTTACTTCTAATTCTGATTAGTTCGCTCTGTCCAGGATTGTTATGTAAATGATTTTTTTTGTAATGGAAAGTATGCACATTAAGAGACTACGAAATAAATATTATGCAATGATTCTAAACCGCACTTTGAAGATAAAAAATTACCTGCGTGTATTCACTCCAATCGTAGATGACGCCGGGAAAAGACCTGTGGATCGGGCCGGTGTCATTGATCACAGAATTCGCATCGTTTAGAATGTCCTGACTCCGATTGTGGACGGGCACCACCATTTCCGTAATTGTTATTGACAGGCAAACGCGCATTGCCAGCACGTTGACCATAGCGAGAAATCCCATAAACACAAAAATCCATCTTTGCGGTACGCTGACACCTGCGACGGAAGATTCCACAAATATTTCAATAATTATTTCGTAAAATGCGAGTTATTGATGAAAAATGTCAATACAAGAACATGTTTCAAATTTACAACTGCTACTACTAATGATAATAATAATAATAAACATCTTAATTGACGACGATGAGGTGTTTACGGGACAACTGTGTCGTTTCAAGACAGTACATTATATCCAATTCAAATTATTATAATTTATTCCAATGAATTCCTATTTGAAGTGTAATTATGGAAGTGATAAAGAATTCTTTGATAATGAGTGACTATACTTTCTTAAACAATCAGGGAGTGTAAATTTTTTGATCTCCCGTAAAAAAATTCTTTTACAAATCAAAAAAAAAAAAAAACAAAGAAAATTCGATAATGGATAATTTGAAAATATCGAAAACACCATGAAAACTGACATTAGTAGTGAGTGTAACTTACAGCAAGCCTTCCATGTTGATAACATCTTGACAGCTTCGTGTACCGAGACGAAATGTGCCGCAGAAAACTCCGCTGTCTACTGCTCACCTTCAAGAGTCGTTAGGATTATATATAAATATCCGAAAATTTGTATGACGCAATAATTCCTAAAGTTACAAATCCATTTTTGTGCGGTTCACGGGGTTTCTCCGAAAAATGTCTCTATAGGCACAGTCCCGCTCGGTAATCGACGTTTGACTGATTCTAACCGTTAATATTGCATCTAATTGAAACGCTCCGTTGATAAGAATATAACGTCTTACCTCGAGCGATAACAAAATGCTCCTTCAAAACAGATACAGTCGTTAAACCTTCAATTAGACCCGCAATTGAGGGCACAAATCATCCGCAAATAATACGACTAACGGCAGCCTACAGGCCAGTCAAAAGTTGTCTGCGTTAGTTGGCTCGGAATCTTGGTGAATCGCCTCAAATGCATTGTTTTTGCAGACCGGGTTCTTTTTGTCGCGAGCTAAGCAAATAAATACTTGATAAAAAAAAAACAGCTCCTCTCAGCTCCCGATGTATTCGTATCAATGCGCACTTCTCAGCATGAAACTTTAGCTGTCCATAACAATCCATAATAACTTAAGATAAAACGTGGATTGAAGACAAAAGGCTTTCGGAATGTGATCTTTCCACGGAGTTCATGTTTATGTGATTCGGAGCAGGCAAGTAAACAAGCCTTAGTATATATGATATACAGACGTGGAATGGATGTGGCTTAAGAAATTAAATGACTATATGGAAAATAATGTGTCATTCACCGTTTGCATGTAATTAAAGTAAGATTTATTTTTTTCGTCAATATTTTACATTCCTCGTTAAAATGATCTGTTACAAGGATTCGCTACATACAAGGTGACTGATCGTATGTTAAACGTAGATTATATCATAAATGATTATTGAAACGTTATCGCAAATATAACAATTAACTTCACATCAACGTAAATAATGTGGCTAAAAGTAGTTGAGGATCAACCGTGATAAAATTATAGATAATTTATCTATTTAGGGTACAGTGAAAGAAAATCACGCATGCGGCGAAAATAAAAACAAAAGAGAAGGAAGAAGAAAAAAACAAAAGTTTTATTTTTGCACACTTGGATAAATTTGTGTGTTTAAAGATTTAAGAGATAACGATTTAAATAATTGCTTCGAGATATGCAGCATGCACAAAGTGTAAACAATTAAAACAATTTTAAACGTGCATTATCTCAAGCATTTCATACCAAATCGAATGGACGAAAGCCTCATGAATAGTTTTGTAGACTCGATGAAAGATTGAAACGCGATATTTTTTTCAAATCTTTTTTTTTTAATTTTCATTTAAATATCTTTAAAGATAGGCGATTTATTTTTCGTATATATATTATACTTTTTTATAATTGATGTAGAAATTTCGAAATTATTGGAGATGTTTTATACATATATACAGTATAATAATTTAAAATAATAATTTTTTTTTTTTGTACAAAATATCTGAAAGATTTGTACAATATTTTATTACGATTCGGCATGAAAATGAATTCTTGAAAAATTGCAAATAGTAGTTGACTTAAATTTTTCTATTTTATGCTGTTAAAATTGTCATCTCATTAAAGAAGGACAATAGGTAAGATTTAAAGTATTTTCATTTCATATTTACCATTCTCACAGAATGTGACAATATTGGTTACAATGTTACATACAATTCAAAATTTAATGGTTATAATAATCGTGTTCAATTTCTGCACATTCTTATATTGTATCAATTTTTAATCGAATATACGTCTAAAAGTTTCGTCTAACAAAACTGTCCTGAATTTCTACATACATCAAAAAAGAATATTAAGCATCAAATAATATTGAATAAAATCAAACAAATTCCAGGCCCAATTCCACTAAACGTTTAGTCACATTGAAATTCCAGTAACATTTCTGAAACCGTAAAAGTCTCAGAATCGTTTCAAATGTAACTTTTATATCGAAATTCCGCCTTGTGATCTTACAAATAAGAAAAAAACAAGAACATTGTATTTAATGGCCTATAAAAATTTGATTTACTTCATTGTCAAATTGAAATAAGAAATTGTTTCTCTTATTTAACTTAGGGAATTTTCGATTTAAAAGTTACATTTGAAACGATTCCGAGGTAGGACGGTTTCCGAAACGTTACTGAAACTTCCCTGTGACGAAAAGTTTAGTGGGATTTCATTTCCTTCATAACATTATCAAAATTTTCCTCACATTTTCATATCAGCTTAGAAAAAAGACAGAAATTACAAGCCAAATTAGTGAATATAACTAACATTCTCATTCAAGTCTATCTATTTTATCTATAGAAATCTAATTGAAAAGTGAAGTGTACATAGTTTAAAGCTTATAAGGGAAAGGAAAAAAAACGAGAGGCAAATGGTTATATACAATCTGATCGAACAGACATTGATATTTAATAGAAAGACATTTTATAACGAACTGTAGACATATTTCTACAGACATATTACAGTCAATCATAGTCGGTGACGTCAATCGGAGTCGAAGTCAACAGATCGATTGGAACATGAACGAACAAAATTGATACGATTCTTCTAGTGAAAAATATAATAATTTTCGATAATTTAAATGCCACTTTTATCGTTGACATGTGATTTAAATGCTTCGGTCGCATATATATTGTTCGCAATGTATTGTTACAAAACAATACAGGTATTATCATAACAATACGTGCGTACATATGTATAAATAGTTGAGACACGCCAGATCATTTGTTTTTGTTGACAATGGTCAGAATTGAGTTTTTAAACGAAAATTCTATTTTAGTAAACCTGCAAATCCAATTGTTTCGGTTACAGCCACGTAAATGAACTCTACGACCTCAAATGACAATTGATTGAATAAAATACAGTCTTACGATTCAGTTACATAATAATTCAGTAAATAAACAAGATTTTTCTTGATTTCCACGCTAATCCGCGTCTTCTATCGCTGTTTTTATATCGGAACAATTGAATCCGACGAGGCAAAATTTACTATCGCTCGAATATAACTGCACGTACATCCAGCCGAACACAAAAGAAAAATTCCATTCATGAAAACAATAAGTATACGTTATTAATCGGACGGCATATATACGATCATCCAAGCGATGCGAGTAGATAAGTTCAAATTCTGACACATTTTATCGTTCTCCCAATCAAACCAGCATATTTATAATCCAATACACGTAAAATCATTATTACGAATATGTTATAGATGCGATAAAATTTAGCGAAGAAGACGGAGAATGAGGTTAAATCGCATAGCCGTATATGGTGTGTACACGTGCCCTACAATCTGTAATATTTGTCAATTGATGTTGACGGTGATAAAGTAATTGTTGCTAACTCGATATGTGGGAGGCCCCAATACGACATAATCATTGGATGCAATATATTGTAGAAATGTGCACGCAGAAATTGAAGGTATTTCTTTAATCCTCGCAATCGTGTCGAAAGTGATTTATATTATCTTATTTACCGCTCGACAGTATCTCTCGTAAATTGTCCATCAATCAGGGTGATGTTTAAAAAAGTGAAAATCTCGAAGTTCAAGTTTTCATCTATATATATTGATTTATGTTTCGTTATTCATTGTTTCCTCGTCATCAATCGTTTTCTTACTGTAATTATCCTTTTCTACTGAAATATAAGTATCGTCTAAATCTGAAGAATCGACTGTGAAATCCCGTTCTGCGGTTCGAAGTGTTGAATTTGGTCATTCGAACAAAAGAAGTGACTAATACTTGTGTACGCTACTACGCTTTTGGTACATATATTAATGACACATAAAAATTCATTATTGTATCCAATTAGAAGTCGAGATATCCACAATCTTAAACAAAATAATGTAATAAAATTGTATTTCTTTATAAGTTTGAGGAAAATTATGAATGAATACTCTAAATACTCGGAAATATATAACGAATCAATCATTCATTGATTTTTTAATGTCGACCAATTAGAACAGTTTCATCAAAAACTAGTTTTAAACATTTTTTTTTCGAATGGAAAAAAGTTTTTTTTTTCAAAAAATGAACTACACATGTTTATATTTTTAATAAGGGTATTAAAATACTTTTTTTTTTTTAATCTGCCACACAAAATGGCGGAACAGTGCATCGTCGAAAAGTCGCTCAGAAGCCGAGACCTTTATTGGATGATTATCTTCCGGAAACACAAAAATATTTTTTTTTATCTATAAGTCATTAGCTCGAGAAGTACGTAGGGGGTTTATAAAAATATAAAATTTTGAAGAAATGGCAAAGCTTTGAATTTCAATTGTATTGTTGACCTCTTTAAAGCAACGATTAAGACAATAAAAAAAATCGATTATGTTAATTTTAAGGCCTTAAATATTTTATTTTATTTAAAATATATACGGTGAGTTATGCATATATATACACGTGCGCGCGCGCACGTGTGTGTGGTAATATGATAATGACGTAAAAATGTTGCAGTTTTTATTTCAACTGTACTTTATTTGTATACTAAGCTAAAAGTATGTTTGTCGATCTATAGTAATTTGATCCTCGTGACTAAATTAAGTTATCCGCTACGAAAAGTTTACACTTGCATTAAGAATAGTGATGAATTTTAATACTTGGTTTTATTTATAATGCAAGTACTGAGAACATAACGTCAAGTACAAGAATAACATAATGTAAAAACATGACGAAACATTAATCATTTTTTCGTATTTCAAATAGTACCAAATATTGAATCATTTTGAAAAATGACCATTAATAATGTGTTGCAGATAATGACTTACATCACTTGCAGGAAAAAATCATTTCAAATTGAATCAGCTTCAGGTGTAATGTGATCTCCTACCGGACGTTCACAGATTTATATACGTGTATCAATAACTTTCTCATATAACGCAGATTTCTCAGAGCCATTCAAGCATTTGGGGTTTATCGTTGTTTCGATTAAAACGGTGAAAACCAACATTACGGTACGCGATCATCTCGTAAATTATAATAATACACTTTGTCCTAGACGTCACGATCTTTGGCGGTTACAGACAATCTACCATATGAAGTTGGCTAAATAGCTGAACTTCGAACTTTCAAACGAACGTACATCTACACTTTTGTATATTTGTAGAATTTATTTGAAACTTTAAATTCTCTTTGTTACAGATTCGTATCTAAGGAAATTGATAATGAAAAATACACAGAAATGAACTATAATATCAAATATTCGATCGGATACGGACACTCCCGCTGAGTAACAATAGTGCAAAGAAGTTTACGAATCTCACTATCTCATCGAAGGTCTTATATCCCAGCATATGCATTATGTGACGCTTGTATCTACTCCGTCAGCGTGAAGAAATGTGATTTTTATATATTATAGAAAAATCTATTATAAATAAAAAAAAAATTGTCTTATATGAATGTCTTATTTTATTCAGACTTTTATATATCAAGTACCCCAGTTGACGTAACGTATCCACCCACATGAATCGTCTTGCGAGTTCATCTGACGTGCCTTGTGTATTTAGTCGAGACGATATTAAAAAGATAGTAAACTCGAGCCATTTGTATGCATAATCGCCATAATGAATTACATGTATAATTGAAATTATATAAAGGATATAGTTTTTGATAATTTACTTCAACGATTATGGTTTAAAAATAATGTCAAATTTTTGCAGAAAGAAATCAAGTAAAATATTGGATGATGAGGTGAAAATAATAAATATAAAATTAATTAGATCCTCATCATTCTGTGATGTATGGATTCAATCATGATTTCTTAAATAATTTTTTAATTAAAAATATTTTTTTTTTTACAAATATTGGTTAGGTTATGTTAATATTGGGATAATGGGATAATGGAAGATAAATGTCACATATTTTCAAAAAGTGAGTCCCAATCCATTGAAACGAAAACTAACAGAAGAAGAATATCCTTTGAAGGTACAAGATACAATTCTCATATATAAAACAGTTTTTATGAAAAAAATAATGTTTATTGCATTTTTGAAATAAAATGTATTTTATCATTTGATTGTTAAACAATGAAATGTAGATAAATCTATAGATACGGCAATCGGTAGAATTCTATTATTAGAAAAATTGATCTGATGCAATCGTAAGACGATATTTCATTATTAAAAAAAAAAAAAATCTATCCGCCCTAGATTCATCGAGGATGAAATGTAATTATCAAAAAATGACGAAATATTTCAATAAATTTTCAAGTGAAATTTTATCAGATCTTTTTCATACCAAAATGACAAGATTTACCATAGAGATTTACGAATATTGCCATCGCAGGACTCAAAATACCATATACTACCAAATTAATATACCAAAAACAATTACCAAAACATTCAAGTCTTCTTGATCTGTTACATCGTGGAAAATTAGTGAAAATTTATCCGCCGATTAAAATCTTTAAAATTCTACTTATGAAATATTGCTGTAATTATTATTCGTATTCGTAATTATCAGCTACTTAACAGCATTAGTAAATTTTACTACCGCATAAATTACTGAAAACAAATTTCCACAACATATTATTAATTTTATCTTTTAATAGCCTATACTATTTGGAATTACTTAATTACAACTAGGTTATATAGAAACTTTTCCTAAAGTATTCGCGACAGTTTTAAAAATAAATATGTTTAAAAAGTAAGGAATGAAAATTATCTATAAAAACCCTTTTTCCAGATTTTCAGTAGTTTTAAATATTATCCGTCATTATAACATTAAATATTTCCAACTTTTTTTCGAAAGGTAATAAAAATTTTCGACTTTTTAGAAAATTACCACAAAATTTCCACCAATTCAATAAATAATAAAAAATTTTAGAATATAATTAAAAGGGAAATTATAGTAATTCAATTTGTACAATTTTTCAAATATTCAATAACGATATTTTACAAACAATTACTACTAAAATTTTCACGAATTATATCAATGGGCAAATTTCTGCTATTTTTTTACAACTTCAAAATAGAATAGAAAGGAAACTAGGGGCTTCGCCCCTGCGGCCTTCGGCCGCCAACCCCACCGGGGGCTCCGCCCCCTGGACCCCTGGCGCGCTATCGCGCGAAGCTCGCTT
>JAPYZR010004021.1:0-13079 GCA_030522945.1 Trichopria nigra
TCCCAGGTAATATTTTAATCTGGGAAATGAACTAAAAAAGCGTCCCACGGTAACCATAGAGCCTATCTAGGTTTCCCATCCAGTACCCGATCATTGTAAAGGAAAACTTGGCAGGAACTATTTTTTGCCTGGACACAATTTCTACCTGGGTTATTGATGTATTATAAGCAAACTTTAGTCAAGTAATAACTGGCGATAATATTCAATTTTTAATAAAGTTATTTCCACTCAGTCCATTACGTGAACGACTCGAAACGTGTGTTTTGAAATGGATTTTTGAAGATTCAAGTTTCCACAGTATACATTTGAAAAGAGGCATGTTTTACAATTGGTATCAACAGTAGAATAAAAGGATTTTAAATTATTTATGAATGTTTATTTGCAAAAAATGTTTAGCATTCTCTCTCGTAAACGAAATACCATGTCTGTGACGTATATAATAGGTTCGTTACCTCCGATTTTTCACCTCTAAAATTCACGTGCTTTATTTTCGAATTAAAAATTCCTTTTCGCCCTTCGAATTGAAAAAGAACTTCCGCAGTGAGATAAAAGTGGTTTATACGTCTATCGCGCCCTTTTCCCATTTCTTTCTTCGTCGTTCTGCCGGGGTTCACACCGGAGCGCACTCAGACCAGACGTATAAACGTGCGAAGTGGCTTATTTCTGCTCTTTCCCTCTCTTTCTCCACGGCTCGTTTTTTTCTATGTCGTTTCTAATTGGAAAACAAGAGACTCATTAGCTTGCACGGAGCATGCATGGAGTAGAAAAGGAGAGAAATGGAAAAAGACGCGGGAACTCATTTGGGCGGGGGAGGGCAATGTGTCGCGAGATCTTTGAATAATGAACCGCTTGAAGCGTCGCAGAAGGAGAGGGTTACAAATGAGAAAAGATTGTTTACGAGAAGTTAAAAGCATACCTGAAACCTATCGTGAGCATACTGAAGCGGTAAATAGCAAGTGCCGGTATTAAGGCGCAGTAACGTCGCGTTTTTGTGATTTTTTTTCTTTTTTTTTTTTTTGTTATTTCACAATATTTAATTATATTAGTATTATATTCATAGGAAAGGCTGAATATTATTAATTTTACGATTTTCCCATTCATCATATATTTTTTTAATAGGAAAATAAGTTATGAATTCTATACTTTTTTTGTAGCTTTATTAAAAAAAAAAAAATTATTATCGAAATGCAGTCCTTTAGAAACACATGTTTCATGTTTCCTGGATTGTTAAATAGTTTAAATTTTATGATATTCTACTTTATAAATAATTTAAAGACATTTTGCATTAATCTATCACGTTTGTTCATCATTTTAATTTTGTATCATAAGATCATTTTAAATTATCATATTATACTATGTTTGATCTGAACCCCATTATTCTACCTTTTCGAGATGATGACGCCACCAAACTTTGTGAAAGCTAAGGAAACCAAAGAATGAATATTTATTACTAACGGTGACTTTTATTCATTATATACAAATAAACACAAGCACGCACTCATACGCTCTTAAAAATTTGTATACAACATTTGTTGTCAACCCATTCGCCTTCTGAGCTATTTAATTTTCTAAACGAAAAGTATATTTAATAACGAATGGATTCGCTAACAAAGTGGCGTTCTCTTCATTGGCATATTGTGCCTTCGGCATATTTTGAAAAAACTTTAATAGCTTCAAACGTCTCTTGGCCAACGGGAATGATTTGGGTGGCAGGAGGATTGAATCCCAGTGCACCACCCGGCGGTAATTCGATCGTGTAGGCCAAATCTATACCAGCGACTCCCATAGCCCAGTCGTCACTTCCACCTGCTGCTGGATCTGTAAAGTAGTGTCAAAGTTGTCAATTAATGGAAAGCATTAAAAAATTTAGTTAATTTTAAATAAATCCTTCGCTTTCATCAAACATTCATTCGCTCGTATGAACCCGCACGGAATGTAATCTGGGTCCTCGTTCCCAAGCAATTAAAGTGACACGTATTCGTACTGTTTCATATACGGTTGAAAGGATCGATCGATCGCGGTTCATAATGAATATGGTAAATAGTTTGGTCCAAATCCAAATACCCTCTAGTATATAGATATTGATGTAACCCTATACTAGTACTGGAATAATACCGCATGTTAGCATTTCTGATTAACTCCAATATAATTAAATTGTTGCATTTGGTCTTATTTTATGATAAATGATATCGCGCGCTATTATACTAATTTAAAAATATACATACTAAAGTAATATATTGACAAATAGGTATTATAAAATATAAACGTAGGAGATTATCTTACACAATACATTGGTGGAGCTTCCTATTTGATAGCGGGTACCTCGCACGGCAGACAGAGCACGTTCAGCTTTTACTGCGACGCATCTCTGTGAATAAACACGCAAAACATGAAATATTAATTTATATTATATACGTATATGTGTATTATATCTAGAATTCGAAAATGCAATTAAGATAATATATAAAAATAGAAAATATATATGTATTACATAAAATCGCGTTTTAGAAATTGTCAGAACCACTCAATTACAAATCGTTCGCGAACATTTAAAAAGTGCTGTATATTATTCATCGCTTTAGGCAACCCAATTAGCATTGGAAGTCCATGATTCGGCTAACTTTCATCCACTCGTCCATGGACGTACATTGTATGTCCATATATACATATATGTACTGATATAATTATATGAACATCAAGACAATGGACTAGAAATGTGTGACTAATTTTTGCCCATGAGAAAACCTGTTCATGTTTACACCCATTGTACATCCACTGAACGTCCATTGTGTGTCCATTACACGTACACAATAGACGTCCAATTGAAGATATACAAGGGATGTACTCGTGCTAATTGTGAAGTGAGTCATGCATATAGAGGTACAAACATTGCATTTCTTGCACTTATAATTGAAAATGAATAAATCTAATTAATTGGATTGTTTGAAGCATGAAATATTGAATTTCCCAGAGTTCATTATTGACTTACGAGAGTCGGTTCGTTCTTCGGCAATTCACTTGTGAACCCCCAAGGATGCAGCATGTACTAAAATTTAAAAATTGAATGTTACATTTTATTTAATACTTTTGCACGACTAAAGCTAATTTATCAAATTTTGAAATTGTGAAAACATGAAGTAAAGCACAATTTATCATAGTATAATTCATAAGCTATTCGAAGAACGACTGATGGAGGGACCATTTGAAACGACATTGATTTACCAGATGGCCCCTCGTCGCAATGTATTTGAATAGATCGGACTTTTTGGTTTGAAATTGAATGGAAAACCACCTCCTGAAATATAATTAGTGGAATTCAGTTTTCTTGAAACATAGTAGTCGAATTTGCCTTATGAATTACACCATGTTCATTGTTATTGTAGCGTGATTAATATTTAAATAATCATCATTTATAGTTTGGCGAACTATCCAAAAATAGGTGAATATTGTTAATTACCTGGCCATAGGAATGTAAGGTCAAGTAAACCTTAATGGTCTCGTTATGTGCTAACGCGAAATCTCGCAGAGCCCGAGATTCGGGTTCGGAAAAGGCCTTCGGTCCGGCATAAATTTCGGTGCATGGATTGGATGAAGCTCCATTTTCTACAACCATTGAGAATATTACATTTAGCAAATGGTAAGACTCAACGATTAAAAAGAAACTATTAACAAACTTTAATGCCTTTTTATTATGAACTGCGGGTGTTTTAAATGTCAATAGCTTATTTTAAAAATGCGATGATTTTTTTTTTTTAATTTCAGATCCTCTCGAAAATTATGAGGTGACCCTTGAACTTTTATTTTATTTAAATTCTCTTTGATGTTTTCATGACCGACTGCTGCATGCATCTCAATATTTTAACATGGACTCTTAATGGTCGAAGAGGGAAATTTATCTGGAAATATTACATTTAGCAATAAAAACGAATATTGAGCTCACCCATCCACTTATATCCAAAGTTACGATTAGCGTCAGTTCCTTTGCATGTTGAACCTTTTACGTCGGAACGTGTCTTTCTCTGCATACGGTACTACATGGAAGAAATATTATAAATCAGTTTTTTATAATGTCTTCATAAATATTTCAATACATAAAAATTAAACACCTGACGATGCAATTAGATGCAATGTATATTTTTGATTTCTTAAACTCCACAGTTCAAAGATATGAAAGGGATTTTGACAAATATTTTCGATTTCAAATTTTGGTTAACAACAACAAAAGTGCATCAATATGAAATTTTCTGACGGTGATACCGCATTAAAACACGCCGTGTCTTCATGATTTTCAGGAAGACTTATGATTAATTCATATGAATTGCTAAATGAATAAACGCATGTGTCTCTGTCAGGTAAGAAATTTTTAATTCAATTACTAAGAAACATCATGAAAAATCGTCTACTATTATTTGCATAAAAATTTTTATTGCATTTTTTATGTTTGAATAATGTTTGAGTTTATAGAACAGCAGTGCATGGCTGGTTGCACGTCTTCCAGGCGCAACTGCGTCTTGCTTTAAGTGACACCCAGCATATGTGAACGGTATATAAAGCACTGCTTTTAATCAGAATGTGGCTTAAATCGCCCTGGAAGAGGTCATAAGTATTTTGCTATTATGCCAGTACAAATTGAACAATTTAAAAAATAGCCCTACTCCTTATATTGTATTTACACCTGGAAAAATCTTGTCCATTGTTGCCTTTTCAGCCAAGACATAAGTGTTCGCAAGCATTGGCACCAACACATATGCAGAAGTAACGTATCACTTACAAATTTCTAATTACATTTACTTGTGAGTGTTGCCAAACCGAATATTCCATTTCACGCTTCAATAAAATTCAAGTGCGTGTAAACATCATGTCGAAACTTCTCTTAGTTTGGTAAGAAAAAAAAATATTTGTATTATTCGATGTACACCTTGGGTTTGAAAACAAATCTGAGCTTTACGAACTTTTCTCCATATATATGTGGGTGTGCGTGGAATGCGAAAGTTATAATCTGAAAAGTCTTACCGAAGTGTGACTGTACTCGTATCCATCAGGATTGAGAGATGGGACGATGTACCAGTCGACATTTTCCAAGAGCTGTTTGTTGGCCGCATTCTCCGCCAGTTCTGAAATGGCATAGAGGGCGGTCGTCGGGGCTATCCACTCCCGGGCGTGAATCCCAGCGTCGATAAGCACTGCAGGCTTTTTATTGCCGTCACCGTTGGAGATCTTTACAGCGTAGATATCGCGACCCTCATAAGACTTGCCGATATTAATTAGCGACACGGTACCGGCTCTTTTAAGTGCCAGCGATTTCAGGTAGGCATTGATCTGATAACATAAAAACAATTCAACTGTTACATATCGGGCTACTGATAAGTCAAGCGCAAAAATGAGGAACAACCAATGATCATGAAACGTAAAGAATCATCGGGCTTTCGCAGCTGCACGTCCGCACGCGAGTGACTTAATAATTTGGTTGCGATAATAGTGCAGTATATACTTTTTAATTAAATTCAAGATTTTATTTGCAACATTATTATGCGCGGAGATTAAATTCCTCTTTCATGCCTACGCGGGAAGTGCTGCTTTTCATCAGCAGAGTGGCAGGATAGACGGAAAGTAACAATTTTCCGCCTTCGATTACTGTTACTCGTTTGGAAGTCATCTGCTGGACGTAATATTGAATAACATCCTATTTATACAGGTGAAATTAAATATTGAAAGGCGATGATATAGCCGAAGTGAAAACGTACTAAATGTAAACTAAATTAGCAGGTCAATATTCGTACAATTTTCATGTGATGTTGTTGCTATCACAGAGTTGAATTATAACCGATGGATGCTTCCACTTCAAAAATTGAAAAAGTGTTTACATTGAAAAAAAAAAGTATTGCCAAACCATTCGTCATCCTCCTCATCTGTTTAATTGCGTCTAACAAAATTGAAATGGTTTCACGTGGACATTATTATGCATGAATTTATTTACAAATAGACCCACATTTCACGAAACTTTTCAAAAATCGTTTGTCATGAGTAATCGATTTTTTGTTAGTAAATAAATCTCGACTTTGATAATCGATCATTTATTTTTACCACGCTGATGTACGAAGATAATTCTGTGGTTGGTTCTTAGTGCTATTGGCACTGATTTATTTGAAACTGCGCAATGCCATCAATAAAAATTATCAATAAAAGTAATTAAAGCTCAGAACACATTGATAAAAGACGTACATAACTCAATTACGTGATAAGTCATTTATCGATTGTTAATGATGCAATACTATACAATCAATGTTGTAGGTTTATATATATTATCGGAACCGTGGAAATAGCGATTCAATATTAATTAAAGATATAGAGTTATTTTATTGTTACGTTATAGTGCCTATACGCATCAAAATATCTCCACTAAAACTTAATTTTTTGTAATAGTAAAGCGGGTCGAAAATTATCCATTTAAATTACGATTTTTATTTCATTTAAATTAAATGTCAAAGTTTTTGTAATCAGTTCAGAGTTCGTAAGAAAACTATAAGAAAGCAAAATATTCTACACTGATGATGTTGCTGTTTGCAGGTGACAGATCGTTAATAAGTATTTCCCGTCGATGAAGGTTTTACCGTTTTCTGACTTTGATTAGCACGTCACATGGTTTAAGAAAAATTGATGTGATAGGCAATAATAATGTTTTTATGTTGCATTTATTAAGAAAAGTATTGTTTATTCGCATTTAGAATCTTGTAAATTTGTTTAATATGAATTACATATATTATTATATAGAATATTACATAGAATATTTATTTACGATTCCATTTATATGAAGAGGGCGTTTAAAACGATGCCATTAATGATGTCAATATCTAACCTAAAAATTAGTATTCATAATGATGAAAAATAATCCGAAAATAAGAAGAAATGCTACATTTTCACTCGTATTATACAAATTATACTTTTTTAAATGAATCACTGACGTATCATTTCTAACCAAAAAAAAAAGAAAATTGTTCGCTTAGGAATTATGGTTTAAGATCCGTTAAAAAAATCATAATAGAAATTAAGACGCGATTAGGAAAGCTCTTAAAATTTAAACTCTCTATAAAGACGGAGATATACATATATAATATATTTCGTAAAAAAAAACCTAAATATCAAATAACGATTGTTTTCATTGATGTCTTTGTTAATGTGTTTTGCTTTTATGTAAAACGTGTACACTTTGACTCAGATTACTCCGAACTTGGATAAAACGCGTTTGAATAGTTTTCTATATTTTTTATTGCATGTTGATTATGCCCAAGCATAATGACAATATTCTTTAGGTTATTAAAGGGCTGCTAAACCGACTCCGTCGATAACGTCATGTTCCTAACCTAGAATATTCAAATCAAGGTGGTTCTAAAGTAGAGCAGTTACCGACCTAACCTCAAAACAAGAAAAGTATAAATAAATAAGGATTGAAACATTTGTTCAAAATTAGGGCTTTGGAAGAGTGATTCTGCACATCATACACAATCTTCAAAAAAATATCGCTGAATTATCCGAAATAAATTATTTTTGGTTCCGGTAAGGGAAAATAATTTATTTCGGATAATCCGCTTTTAATTTTGAACCAATTTCATCGATATTTTTTAAGGATCGTTTGTGTAGAATCACCCTTCCAAAGCCCAAATTTTGAAAAAACGTTTCAATCACTTTCATACTTTTATGGTTGAAAAGCTCGGTCGATAACTGTTCTACTTTAGAACCACCTTAAACATAAAATAAATATATTTTCAAACAGAAATATATTTCAAAGCGCTTTCACCTGTTTTTTATAAATGCATATGAAATTTCGACGAAATCGGCTCAGAATTGGGCGAGAATTCTCAAGAATAAATTTTTGTAGTGATCATGCAGTTCGCGTTGTTACCTACGAACTTTATTCTTGTAAATTCTCGCTCGTTTCTGAATCGATGTCGCAGAAATTTGACCTACACTCAGAAAAAATGCATAAAAGCGCTTTAAAATAATAATTCATTATGAATTCTCACTGGAACATATGTTTTTTGACGAAAATAAGGCGTCGGTAAAAGCGAGTTTGATTAAAGTAACGCGTCGGTATTTAGCCGCCCCTTAACACCTTATTGATTTGATCGGTTTAAAAGCTACTTAGGGGAATGGATATGTTTGTATAGTGTACTTTTACAAGTAAATCAACGTTTTATAAAAAGAAAAATCAAACATTTCTAATTCTAATTCGTTTATAATGATTTAAAACCGACCAATGAATGCATTCACCAAACCGCACGTACATATTGATGTACAAATGAAAATAAGCTCTGAATGAAAATGTTAGCAAAATATGTTAATGTTGCGTAATATATATGCCAGACCATGAAAACGTGCGAGCCAAACGGGGAAAGTCTAAAATTTGTAATAAAAAGTCAAAATATCCCAAACAAATGAATAGGAAAATTAAATAAAATTCGTTAAATGATACTCTATGAGTTATGAAAATGGGACAAAAGTAACAAATGGGTTAATGCAGGGTCGTTAGGCGGAAATTCTTTCAGATATGAAATTAATGTCAATGCGAAAAGCACTGCGATGGAACAAAGGATTATACCCATTGTTACTGAAAATGTATGTGTTATGTACCCGGATGTATTTAAACATATATATCACGCATATATCGGTTTCTCGATCTAGCGAACATATTCATTTCTGCGTGTCGGCTTGAATTGCCGTAAAAAAAATAATAATGATAATAATAAAATAATGAAAATTAGTCCGATTTAACTTTCGTACGAACGAGAAAATCACCTATGAAGTTTACTGCATAAATTGGCGTGCATATACAAAACATAGAAACGTCCATTAAAAAAAAATATTTTATAAATAAACATTTGTTACGATTTTCTGTTGGTACATTTCAGATGAACAATTGCAATTACATGTATTATGCGATACTAATATACATACAAACTTTTTTATAATCGCGAAGCGATGTATGGGGGTCCAAGCACTTATTACGCAAGGGGGGTAGGAAAATGGCGCAAAAAAACTCGACGACACCTATATAGGGGATGATTTGCAACACGATACGGAACGAAGCTAAGAATTAGGACACGTAACTTACCACTTTGACATTCCGTATATATATACGACCATAATGTTATATATGATCCCTACCACATAGTACACAAAAGTTACATGCGACTATCAGCAAAAAACTGATAACTAAAGTTGCAAACCCTACCAATTAACCTAAAGTGTTGGGTATATACATAAATGTGCATCACTAGATTTGCATTTCGATCTAAACCAGGATTTGTACTTTATAGTTGGATCTTCACAATTGGGTCGTACCTAAATTTTAACTTCATTGAACATTACTGGTTTTGAACTTCACTTGAACCAACAATGTCAAAAAGACAGAGTATATATCTATGAATAGACCAATAGGACATCCAATTTGAAACTGTTCAAGAAGATCCCCCCACGCCCTAAAAGAAAATTACAAAATACACACAAGAGTGACAGCACTGATCAGAATTCTGACTAAGTCATAAGGCATCAGACGAGTAACTAAGACGGTAGATCTATACGTCATTGTTTCTGTCGGTCAGGAATTATATGAAATCTGATTTGATCCAGTAACGTTGTATTTATTGAAGCGATCGAAAAATTACTGGATTCAATAATGAGAAGAAAAATCAGTTGGACGACGACAAAGAGTCTGCCGTCGATAATAGAGAAGAAGCATCGACGTTAACGTCGGCTAAATGTAATTTGTAAAAATGCCCCGCAACCGAATCAAAGAACTGAAATTTCTGGAAAATAGTTCCCTTCGATATAGGCAAGAATATGATGCGATATGGGTGTTGGAGGAAGCAACGAGGAGGACGACGGGAAAACGAAAAAGGACCAAGCGAGCAGGAGAAGACTTTGAGGGGGAAAGAAAGGTGCATATATACGAATCCAGTATATAGTGACGGAACGAGAAAGAGAGAAAGAGAGGGTGGGAGAGGACCGTCGGTTCCGGGGGGAGGGGAGGGTAATTTCAAGCGGGACGGAATGAGGAAGAGAAAGAGGAAGAGAGGGAGAAAGAAATGGCGCTGGAGAACCGGATTTATCTTTTCTCTTGCCGTCAAGAACGAGGCCAATGAAATCAGACGTAGCGGACGTCCGAGACGCGATCGATCTCTTCTACGGCCCGGCTGTAAACGTGAAAAATTGGATCTGGTGATCCGCCGGAGATATCGTACCTCGCCTCACCTAGCTGCCGGCTAATACGTATCTGTCTCTGCCCGAGGAATCGAGATTGAGCCCGCCGCCGAAAGAAGCAACTCGAAATTTCGACCGGGAAACCAAAGAACTTTGCTTTTTGTCGCTTCGTATCCCACTCACTGTCGTTACTCGTTGTCGTTAGCACCATTATTTTCGCCTTCGGTTCCGTCGAGTAACTTCAATAACGGTCATCGGGAAAAGTGTTTTTGAAATTGCGCGGCGGCGCTGCAATTTAACGGAAAACGAGCCGAGTGTGTCATTACACCAGTGTGAAAAGAGAAGTAAAATCACGACACCGCTGATTATACGGTGTCCGCGAGTGAAACCAGGCGTGTTGGCTCGGTAAGTTTGCTTTCAAGTCTTATTGTCTCTCCTATCACCAAGTATAAGAAGCGAATTAAACCAGGCATTGTCGGTTATACCGTTAGTTGGTCTCATTAGAAATCCGAATATTTCGCGGTCCCCTAGTGGCGATGATGGACAACTCGGAGAGCGCCTGCGCGATTTTTGGATCATACTTGCCGTACCATCAGTCTCGTTCCATCTTTGTCTAGGATCATAACTATGTAGAATGTCACACATTTGCTTGATGTTCACAAAGTTTTGCGAAACTTTCTCTACATATTGACACTTGGTTTAATTGACAATTTAAGAATGGAGTCATTGTGGACTTTAGTTTGACATTGAGTAAAACTCGCGGTATTTCATCAACCGGTTTTTAAAATATATACAAAACGCAAGAATGCGAGAGAGTGTAGGCAAAGATTACCCTGGAATACAAGAAAGACTTGGAAATCAGCTAATTTTTGACGTAATGACAATTCTTCTTTTATTGGTCGATCTATTTGAAGGCTGCTCCAAAGTCCCAAGAGTCCAACATAAACATTGAATTGCTCACCAATTTCGAACATTTGATGATCAAGTTTTAAAAAGCACGAAAATTAGCTTCGATTCAACTTTATAGATTTTGGATGTTTATTGTGCTTGATTGCGTATATTGATGATCATCATACGTGTTTATTGATTGATTGTTGTTTTCAGTCATTTAATCAATAAATCTATTGCAACCTAACCAATTATCCGCCAAATGAAGGTCGCACTTTCGAATGGCGTTGAGTAATTTTTTTGAAAAATGCAACTTTCTGTTAGGATTGGATAAAAAAAGTAACTCATCATATTGGATCCGCAGTTTTGAATATTTAAATCTGATCACATTTTTGTAATCAGCGTCCCAAAAAAACATTCGGATTTTAAAAATCATAAAACTCACTGATTATTTAATAGTTGACGTCCATCATATTGGATCCACCATCTTGAATTTAACAAAACTACCCTCAGATTCAACGACCCCAAATACCCCCTGAGCAATGAGTTTCACTCAAATTGAGTTACTTTTATGTATGAAAAAAAACACGATGAATAAGATTTTACAACTATATTTTCTTTTTCTATACAAATTCGAATATAAAATAAAGTCTTGATGAATATTTGTTTTAACGTATTGTCAGTTGTACATTTATAAAATCGTGTATAATATGAATTTTTTGAAGTTGATCAAGACAATAATATTTTTCATGATTGACTGCGTGTCATTATTTATCGCACGAATGCTTGTAAACGTGTAAGAAAAGAAAAATATACAAATCGAAGAAAATTGATTCGCTTTTAAACGGATTATTTGCATCGATTGATTGAAAAATGTCGTTCATGAGATTTCGACCTTGCGTATACGACTACAACCTATTTTTATCGACTGTGCGTTTCCGTAACTCTCGTACCGATAACTCTCGTACCAATTTTGCAAAATCACGCGATTTTTTCCCCTCGGTTCCGCGTGTGATATTAAAAAATAAATAAAAAATAAAATGACAATGAAATGTTAATACTTAATGAACATAATAACGAAAGAGTAATAAATAAAGAAAGTACAAGCATTAATGAAAATGAAGAAGAATGAAGCGTTCAAAGAAAGTGAAAAATGAAGAGGAATTTCACCCACGTAATTGAAAAAACCGTAAATTGGAATAAATTGTAAATATATTGCATTGCGTAAGTGAATTGTAATGAAGATTTGACATTAGAAAATATCAGAAATTGATAAGAACTTTAGATAAGTGTCAAATATTTGTTAAATGGATCAATATATAAAAAAAAAAAAAAAACATTTCAAAGTAAACATTGACATAAATCGAGAATTTTTGTAAAGGATAAAAAAATAATATCCATGCAAATAAGATCAAAACGTTAATGAAAAAGTATATATCATTGTTAACAATCTTGAAGAATATAAGAAAAATCAACTCTCATTAAATTAAAAACCAAAAAATGTGTAGTAAAAAATAAAAAGGAAATTTTTAAAACTAAATATAAAGAAGTAAGTAATAAAAGATGAAATTTGAAGAAAAAAAATTGCTAAAATATGTTTTAGTTAACAGAAACATGATTCACGCAATTATATAAAAGACAAAAGATATTCTTGACGTTTAAGCTCGTAAACGATCGGAATAGATATTTTGCCTTTCCTAAAAACTGATAAACCTGCAGCATGTTAGTACAAATAGATGATAGGAACCAAGAAAAGGCAATATGAATTGATAACGTTTATCAATATCACAAACAAAGGCGACTCTTAAAAACATTGACAGAAAATTGACATTATTCAAACAGATACGAAATACAGATATGAATTACACTGGAATTTTTTCAGATTTTTTGGTGATATTTTAAAAAAATTTTGTATTACAATTTTTTGAAAAATGTAAAAAAATTTACGAAAAATACTGGAAAAATTCTGGTATATTCTCAGATGAATTCTAAGT
>JAPYZR010004022.1:0-13077 GCA_030522945.1 Trichopria nigra
ACAATAGTTAACGGCCACCTTTATAATAAAGGCCGACGTGCAGAAAATTATTAAAAAATTTATTTCATCTGCATCTTTCAACTCCCTGAGTTCTAAACACAAACTGTGATACACGAAACGCAGGCAAAAGTCTTTTTATTTTTACGACCCTCCGTCCAATATTGAACCGGGCAGTATACATCAGTTATTACCGAATTTTATATAATAAGTAAAAAAAGTTGATATTAATATAGAGAAATATAACTTTATAATACAAAAAATTCTTTAAGTATGACGGTTCTATGATTATTCGGAGATTTTATAGAGTTGTCTATGACTGGCAAATTGATCATCATCATCCTTTCTTACGCTAATAATCGTTAGCAACATTAGAAAACATATTGGCAATACTATTACAAAAATAAAACATGTCACGATTGTTTGTGTATATATATAGGAAAGATGTAGCAAAAGAGCAGTAATACTTGCATTGTCAAAAAGATGTTCGTATCTATCTTTCAATGCGTAAATATTTTCGCATATGTATGTGATGCAAAGTTATATTCTGACTATATAAAGTGTTTTATTTTATTCGAATATCAATTTTCTCTTATATTTCAATGTATTATTAATTAATATTACTATTATTATTATTATTATTATTAATATTTGTGTACTACACAATATGTGATAGTGTGTAATGTACAACTTCTATCGCGCATAAAGATATATATGCTTTTCAAATTCAATTCAATTACCTAATACTTTTGAAAATATAGAATATTTAACCGAAAATATGACATTAAATTCATTAAAGGTAAATTAGACGTGATAATACTAACTGTTTTTGAATATTAAAGAAAGCTATTAAAAAAATCATCGATTAAAGTCTGAAAATATCATTGACATTTAAATGCTATTTACAGCGTGCATGTTTACGTGTCAGTAAGTAACCGATCACCCGACGTTATTGGTTTCCAATTATTTATGTTTACATTTTCTACCGAAAACTTTATGTTTTGTTTAACAGCACAAAACGTTATCCTTATTTTTTTCTATGCCAACTCTTCGCGGCCATCGCAAAGAAAATATCCCCAAATTTTCTATGCATTTTACACTGTGGGTAAAATATAAATAAACCTCATCACTATGGCCCAACTGGCAATTCTAGTTACACGAAAATACACAAATACGCGATTAGATGAAAAAATAACAAACTGATGCTACGAAAGGGTATCGCGTAGGAAGTATGGTCCGAAATTGAACTTTTGAATTTAGTTTTCTAGTCAAATTTAATGTAGACAGAACGTCCCCGGGCGACACACAAATAAAAATGCGAATGGTAACGGTCAATAAAAAATAGCCGGCGGCTCATGAGTTTCGTATTAAATGTACTATAATACTGCCACCAACGTGTAGTTTCATAGAAGTAAAAACATCCCCGCTGGTCATACTCTATTTGTGTATACGTGTTTGAATAAATGAAACAAACAAAGGACAAGCTCTTTCCTATGCAGAGCTAAACTTTTAGTACGCAATTTGTTTGTATATAAAAAAAATGTAGTACGATTTAAAATCCAATTATCATTATTATCCGGCGTCTCGAGTGTTTTGACCACGGGTCAACGAACCACGAGTGCACCGTTACATATAGCCGCGAACTCTTGACGTACTTACGCCAGCCACGATCAAAGGCCTCAAATCATGCTCTCCCTACATCAATAATTCACCGAAAATTAACCTACGTATCTTTCATTCGCAATAAAAATTCCAATTTAAAGACCAGATGATTGCAATGAAAATCGATTAAATTCAATTCGAGTATCCTGAGGTCGTAGAACTCTGTAACCTGAGTGAGGTTGCTATCGATTCTTTCGTGCAATTATTTGAACGAAAAATAAAACAATACACTAATTTGAAAAAAAACTACATCAGATGTAAATTTCGTATTGAACGAAGTTTCAACTGCTTATAAATCACGTATATAGGACCTACGGTTACGAATCAACAGTCATAAGTGGTGCACTGATTCACGTGTCGGGGAGATAAAAGACGCGGAAACCGTGTGCGTTCCGGGACGCGCGGTAACTTCGACTGAGCTTTCAACCCCCGGTGCTATATTTCGAAACGCACCGAAACCGGAAACTTTCGATCGATTTTGAGCGACGGGTAAAGTAGCGTTTTGAGTTTGCGCGCGCATAAGAATTTACCCACGCGTTCGACGACGCTTTCCCTGAAGCTTTCGCCTTTGGTAAAAACGGAGCTTACGTTATCGGCAGGCATCCCTTACCATCGTGTGCATTACTAATCATAAAGAAGTTCGTAAATTTATGTACACTTTATCGACCTTCGATAAAAATTAAAATTCATCACCTACCGGGCGAGGGTAATGCGCAAATTTTCGCAGCTTTTAACATTCGATTATCATCAAGTATCTCTTGTATTGTCAATATCTGAGATGGTGCCTCGCATACTACTTAGTTATTCACGTATATATGCGCGACCTACGTAAGTTTTACGATATCCTTCTCTCGCCTTGTAACAATGGCAAAGGTTTACGGAACGACAGTACTCAGTTTCATTTTACCGAAGAACCGTATAGTAACCAACATTAATATGTAAAATATACAAAGTTTCGCAAACCTGCATTATGGGGTAATCTTGGGCGTACGTTGAAATACGATTACGTGGGAAATGCGGGTACGTGCAAAAAGCTATACGATAAACCGCATAAAGATCATCCGTGGGATGAGAAGATTGCGACGTAAATTTCTATCATCTCTGGTTTCAGTCTTTTAATACTACTATTTACTACTGTACCTACCCAGCGTAGCCGAATACCCATTTTCATGATAATCAAAACAGTACGTGTAGATTGGATATAGTGATTTAGAAGTATGCAAGCTTTTAAGTCTAATTATCAATTGAAAGAAACTGATAATTCTGATTATATTATTTCAATTTTTCACGAGCCATCATCATATTGTAGCATATGCTTGAAAAACACACTGTCATTCATATTACTTAATATTCAATAAAGATATGTAATATATTTGTGGTTTTTCCAATAGACTTAAATAAAGAATCATTTCTTTTTACTTACTTTACAAAGAAATATGTTATATTTGTGCTAAAATGAACACTGTTAAAAATTTCTTTCGGAAGCTTCCGTAAATGTGACCGAAGTTTTATGAAACATAAACAGAAACATATATAGGCATAATTATTAATAAATGATTCTTGACCGTATTTTGTATAATAACGTTCAAAATTGAAAGCGTAACGGTCACTGTACTTATTGTTTGGGACAATGACCCCAAAACAATAATAAACAATAATATCAATCAATATATGTTGTAAATATATAAAATTATCGGCCTAGGTCAAGGCCCTTTACATATATGTTGTGTTTTGCGGTAACAATGACTGCGCAATTCGTAATGCGCACCTGATTCCATGACTGGTCCGCAAAGTTTCGTTACAGTTTAGTAATTTTAAGAAACAGATCGTAAATTTGAGATTATGTTTCGTAATTTTAAGAAAGATTTAGTAAAATTACCCTGAATAGAGTTTCATTCGTTTAAAGATATCCATTTAAATCCATTTACAATTCTCTGTAAGCGAGTCCTATCATAAAAAATGTGAATTTTACTTTTTACCTATCTTTATATTTTTTTTTTCAAAATTTCCACTTTGTCAAAATAGGAAAATTTGAATGAATGTATTTGAATGCAAGATTAATTATTTTGGCTAAATTTCACTGCACTAAAACTTACACAGTTTTAGTGTATACTCGTTCCTATATTTTTCTACAACAATTAAAAATCACAATTAAGATAATGTAAATAATGTTATGAGAAATTTTATAATAATTTATTGAAATGTTACATTTCTATCTATAAAATTTGATATTAAATAGAAATACTACATAAAGTAAGCCCAAGAGATGGTAGCTTATCCTTCAAAAGGATATTCAAATTTCATCCGAAATCAATCAAAACGGTATAAACCATTGAGATTTTAATGGATCTGGGAAGAAGTAAATCAATCTACACACATAAAACGTATCCTTGCAAATTAATGGATAGAAATTTTCGTCTAATAAAATGTATTTTATGAACGGTGTATTATTTGAATGGAACTTAAAATATGTTTCATTTTTAATAACGTTCACAATAGTTCTTCAATCGATTTTTGAACTATATTTTATTAGCGCGAACAAAAATGACGTTAAAAGGAAAAATTAACGATTTACTGAATGATGAAATGAAAAGTAATTATAAAATAAATGTAAAACTATAAATTATATTTCAGATTGAGAGTATCGCTCTCTCTCTGTGTGTGTGTGTGTGTGTGTGTGTGTGTACGTGAGTGCGTGTGCGAATAATAAAATTAACTCCAAAAATATTGAGGCGTTTTAGTACATTTGAAATATGCTCAAAATATGATTACAACTTTAATGTTTACATACCCTAAAAGAGAGCAAGCTATAAAAGCATGATTTCGTAAAAAGGCGTTATTTTTTACTTTTAACATTTCTTTTGAAATACAATTCGAGCGATATTTTTTAATGCAATCGAGCGTATATTCGCGATTCCTATAAATAATTTCAAAAACATATATATTTGGTAAAAAAATCGTTCGTAAATATTGAGTAAATCTTGAAACTTTACATGTTACAGTTGGACTTGATTGAGCAAAATCATAAAGTAACTGTAGCCGGTATCTATTTGACATAAATAAAGGTATATTAATTATTGAATATGTTACGGTTTAACATCATGTATTCATTGCTGGTTTCGAAAGGAATAAGGTCAGAATCACACGCTTATATATATTCTGATATTTCTTGTCATCTTGAAAGCAGCTTTACACTAGACAGTGCTGCACGTCCTCAAGACCGATGTAAGCTTTTAAGAAATTGAACAAAATATATGTGAAGGAAAGGTTGGACCCTCAAAGTCTACTTTTTTAATGACTACAAGCACAATGTGAAATTGTCAACATGTTATATTAGTACTTCCAATATAACATTATATAAAATATTATATAATTTTGTTAAAATTTTGTTATCCATTGTTGAACACTTTAACTCAGGTAGTAATTTTTTAAAAATAACTACCTAAAGAAATATCCACTGAAAATTATTTTATATAAATATAACAAATAGTTTTATAAACTTGGTTCACAACTATTTTGGCCAATAGAAAAGCTATCAATTCGAAATAAAAAAAAAAAAACTATTGAAAAAATGGACTTAAATTGATTTGCTGAATATTGTAGCAATGATGCTCTAATTGTTTCGTTTTTTATTATCATTATAAATATCTTCAAGATTCATGTGACGATATAATACGACGTATTGTAGAGTTTTGAAATCCCCAGCTCTTCGATATACTATAACAAGTGGCGGTAATAATAATAGAATGACCTTTCATGTAGATACAATACATTTTATTCAGGCTGATAGACTGATTCGTGAGAAGATTGCAATAAGTATTTGAAAAGATTTAATAACGGTAATGAAAAGAATTGAATTACTCTCTTTATATATAACGTTATTCATTTTACTGATAAAACCTCAACTAAGCTTTAAAACATATTGTCGGCCACTCGTTTACGAGAGTGAATGATTCACACTTTTTAGAGGAATATTTTCCTCTTTGCGCAGTGAGAATGTTCGGATTCACCCTAAAAGTACTAAAATTTAATTCTAAAAAATTAAGAGAGTAAAATTAAGAGAGTTTTATAATTTAAAAATGCCTAAATAATTTTACTTAGTAAGAAATTGAGAAAATGTTAGAAAGTAATTTTTTTTATATCCTGCATATTTAATGTTAACCCGAATAAAATGTACAAATTAAACAATAGAAAACTAATTTTTCTATAAGTTTAAGAAGAACTACCAAGTATTTTACTTTACTCACGTAATGTATAGTGAAAGTCATTTAAATGAGTAAAGGAAGAAGTAAATAAGAAAGATTCTATGATTTGTTTGATAAATACCTAGACTTAGTGGGCTATAATCAGAAAGCTGTTGATAAAAGGTGTTAATCAGAAAAATCCACAGGCATGAATAGGAAGAAAGTAACAGTAGAATATAAAAAACTCTATCTATATATGATTCTGTTTTCAACTTTAAGCCCTGTAAGTAAATGCTCAATGCGCCTGCGACCATGCGTACCCGATTCAATTATTCAGGTATTAATTATTATAAAAAATGTAATTCATTAAATTCCGTAATAATAAATGTCCCACTTTGTGAATTCTTTGCTAATTTTTGACAGATATTAAAAATGTCTACACTTCCGAAGGACTGTGTTCTCAATTCCCGTTCAAGCTTATAAGCAATATTCAAATATTCGATTTCTCGACACTCATTGCCTTCCGCGTACTTCAAGAAGGTTCTTAATAAAATGATTAAACCTTTATTAATAAAACTTTCTTCTTACGAGAAGTTCAATATCCAGCAGATACGTCGGCAACAGCGATAGCCATGGCACCTGGGTCTCGCGAGTAAGATTATGAGTTGCCCTCGAGAGTATTTCCCGCGAATGAACGCGGATCGTAATATCAGCATCTGACCTGAGAGCACTCCAGTGTCAGAAAAAGACGTTAAAATTTTCACGAGACACACGTAACGTAATTCAGACACCTGTATAGTATAGCTCAAACTCCTGCACAGTAGCGCATAAAGAAGAACATACTTACCCCTGGGAGTGAGTTCGACGTTTTTGCCCAAGTAGAATGGACCTTGTCTCATTTCAATCTCGTGCACTATAATGGCAAAACTGTAGACGTCGCCTTTCTGCGTACCTTCCGGGGGTCGATGCTCCATCCTTAGTAGCTCCGGCGCCGTCCACAACTGCTCTAAAAATGTTAATGTTTCCGTCATTGATGGTAGAATAAAGCTTTCTTTTTCTTATTCTTATTCTTATTCTAGAATCTTTTATATGAAGACAATTGAACTATAATATTGTCCAAATCCCTAGCCGAAAATAAGACAAGTTTATGGCCATTTTTTCTGGACTTCGTTACTTTTAACATCGGGTCCAGAGAAATTGGTCAGAAACTGGTGTCATTTTCTATTGGGACGATTCTCTATTATACGCATATGTCAAAGAAAACAATTGAGTTGATATAAAATTCATTTACAAATTGGGTATTTTCTAGTCTGATGCTTGGGTTACTATAATTTTACCTTACTTATATCTTTATTAGAAAATTGTTTGAAATATGATGGCACAATCGGCAGATCTGTTTTAACTTGCAAGACTCACGCGTATAGAGGTTACAGTTAGAGAAAATCTAGATTAATGTGAAACATTCATAGCAAAACTAGGATAGACTGCAACAGAACAATTTACTTATAAAATGGGAAAGTGTACTCTGCAAATGAAAGCGTAAAAATAACATCTAAACATATAAAATGTTGGCCTTCTTGTCCCGAAAACTTTTGTTCTGATCTTATATTAATTAATTAATTAAGAAGATTCAAGTAAACTATGTTTTAAATCCGACTAAGGTATAAAATAATTATCAGATAGAATTCGCTCTGAAGAATTAATTCACACAATAAATTCTGTAGGATCACAATCTAGATGCCTTAGCAAGTTAAAATAAGTATCACTTAAAATACGTATACTCATTAAAAACAGCATCGAATAACTTGTTTATAAATTACAATAACAAAATAAATGTATGCCACATAAAAGAAGCGTTTGCAAGTATTATTTGTTCAATCATGGGTGTATTAAAGTATAAGATCCTAGATGTATAAGAAGTCCGTTACTCTTAATCCAAAGTCATTACAAATTTTTGAAATTTAAACTAGCTAACTTAAACTATAGATTTCAATTGAAACAAATAATCTTTAAAAAAATATATAAAATGAAATTAGAGGATAATATGAAATGAGACATCGAGAGAATTCCGAGTAGATAGTGGAGTAAGGGAAGTCTGCCCTTTAACCAGCCACGTTTCAATATATAGACATCGGACACAAAAGAGGAGCTAAGAAGGAAATTAGAGGAATTAGATAGTGGAAAAAAGATATTTGAATATGCGGATGACATTGTGTAATGGCAGAGAATGAATAAGAGCTGAAGGTAATGATGGGAGGTTTACACAAATATACAAAAGGAAAGAAATTATAGAAGTAAATGCGGAGAAATCGAAGGTGATCCAAAAATTAAGGAGATAAGCAGGAACTGGTGGCGGGGAATGGAAAGACTAGACGTAATAGAATATAAATGTTTGGGACATATGATGTAGAAAAAATGGAGAAGAAAAGAAATAAGATTCGTTTTATATTTATTACATGATAGAAACATAAGGGGGACAGTGAAAGGAAATTTAAGGCGTCATAAAGTGGAGGAGCAAGTTATTTAATAGTATCGTTAAAGGGATAGTTATGTATGTGGTAGAAATATATAAATATAGGGCGTGGAAAAGGGTAGAGAGTATGATCTAGTATTTAAGGTGGATTACGTGGCTAGAGTAGACAACACCAGTATACGTATAGCATAGTAAGGGAAGAGTTACAAATAAAATAAAATGAGGGTGGAAACGCGACAGAGGGTAGGAGAGTGTAAAGAAAAGTTAGAGGCTGGAGGCGGTGAAGAGATAGGGAGATAATGTATGATTGAAAAGAGAAAAGATGAGAAGTTAGCAAGGATAGACGAGTGGACAAGGAAATGTATAGAGAGAGGAGATCATTTGTGGCGGGCAGGGGCAAGTAAAGAATCGCTAAACGAATAGGGAGAAAATAAGTAGGAAAGAGTGAGACGGGTGAACGTTGAAGTGGATGAACAGATGAGAGTGCAAAAAATAAACGGTCAAGGTCGTGTCGAAGTTACGGAAAGGGGGTTTTGGTACATTAGGGTGAGTGAGAGAGATGAAGGGAAGAAGATATATATGCTAGCTATTATAGTTAAAATGTGGAAATGAAGAAAATGGAAATAAGTATTAGTTATGTGAAGTAGAGAGAAATTATGTTGGATAATAAGTGAAAATGTGAAGATAGTGTTTGAATTTGTGTGGGAATTTGTGTACGACATAGTCCAAAAAAAAATAGAGATTGCAATAATGAATGCTGCAGTAGTTTGGTATTCTGAATAGTTGAGTGCAGTTTAATTAGAGTGAGTCATAATTGTATTACACATGAAAATCATTATGTAGAGAAATTTGTATATATCGAAAGGCTGATCGATTTAATTCTTGAAAATGTTACCACGAAAATAACTATAATTATAGTATTTTACTTATTAATGATAAAAATGTTTTATACAATACAATTTACCACTTATAAAATAATGAATGTAGGCGGTGTAAATGCAAAATTGATAATATCTGCATTGTATTTATTACACAATGAAATCGTATAATAATGCATCACTAATTACGGTTTGACAATATATTCTAATAAGAGTGAAAATAAAGATAGAAGAAATGCGAAATGATAAAATATAAAACATGTCGAAAAATTAAGGAAATTAATTTTAATATCACAAAAAACCTGAAGAAATTATTTTTCTGATGGATAGAACAAGAGCGATATTCAAATGATCGCTAATTTGAAAAACGATTCATTTCGAGATATTGGATACTTGTATTATTCATTAATTTTTTTAAATTAGTATTAAAACCTAATAAATTAATTAATTGCGTATTTTTATGAATCCGTGGATAAATCATAATTGCAGAATATGAGAGTCCGATCAAACGAATTTTTATAAATATAATAAGCTTATATACGATGTTTTTCACTTTCAATATTAATTTTCGAATTATAATGTCTGCTAGTTTTATATGAGCACATAAATGACGTATACTTCACAAGTTACTCGTTATAACTCCACGTCCATAACAGTTCCTGTAATTAATGATTGCAGTTATAGACTTTGTTACAAAAGTTCATGAGTAGACGCATCGTATTAAGTGGCTTCATTTATTTGGCGCAATGTAATATACGTTTTATTGTAAATAGAACGGGCATTCATTGCAGGATTCGTTATCAATATACTATTTAATACCATGATTTTTATGCTAATGGGAATATAAATATTCAAGTATGTCGAAGTTAATTTCAAGTAATTAATTGTACATAATGTTACCGAAAATATAAGTGAAAACATACGTAACTGATGTTTTTCGTCGATCACTCGATATGAATCAAATAGAAGAATGATAAAATTCAGATTAATAAATTCAATACAAGTTGCCTGAAATTTTTTAAGTTCAGAATTCCATGTGTAATTAATTAATAATTTTACTTTTACTCTCGTTCATGAAAGATTTATTTGGACAAACGAATGCTCTACAAGATGTACTAAAAAACGAAATAGAACATTTTTAAAAAGTGAGTAACGTCGAGTAAAAGGAAACATTAAAAATTGAAGATTTAAAATTATGGAACAATAAACAATTTTTTAAATCATTTAATATTAATGTAACTTACATGAAATATGGTAACAAATTATGACAAGCATCAACTGTTAAGAAAGTTTTGTAAATATGTTTGAAAATCAATATTTAAAAAACAAAAAACAAAAATATTTTGAATGCATTATTTCCTGTTCTGGATTAGCCATAAAAGTGGACATATTTATCTCAGAAACCGATATATAACCCACTCGATTCTGATAAAATTTGTATCTATTTTATCAAAGTATATATTTAACTTGTTGTTGTTATTGAATTTATATTGTTTATGCAGGACTTTCGACAATGTAAGTAATGTTACTTCGGTCATATTCAAAACGTTACAAAGTGTCAAAGAATTTAAACATAAGACGTATTATGCGATGAATAAGATTACTTTTTTATGGATGTCATACCATTCAATACTTACTTCTCCAATAAGCGTAACTGTCTCGATCATTATCCGCGTCGTTTGGATTCGGCCTGCGAAGTTCATGGAGCCCAAAGTCTGCAATTTTCAACACGAAACGTGAATCTATCATGCAGTTTGAGGACTTGAGGTTTCCATGACTTTTTATTTCCAACGAATGAATGTACGCCATTCCTCGAACTATGTCGTGAATCAGCGATACATGAAAGACGCGGTCGAGCTTGATTTGTTCATTTGCTAAGATATCCTGTAAATCAGAAAACTCGATTCAAATAAAATTCAATACTATTGTATAGTAAATAAGCCTTGAAAACCTGCTTATTTAATGAGCATACATTTTGTGTTACTTTATTGCAGAAAAAATATTCCAGACCACACCACTGAATTAAATTTCTAAGATAGAATAAAAATGTATTATAGCTTAACCACCGTACGTCATTGAAGTTCCTGTTTTATACAGGCAGTTTAGTATTTCATACAAACATATATGCATCTGCTAAATATTCCAGTTCGTACTGATTTTAGTCATGTTTCCTATATTACATAATTAACATTTAAAATATGTCGCCAAGCTGTGTAGAACAATACGTTGTGTAAGTAAGAGCAGATTTATGTTTAGAAATTAGGACATTTACCTTATAACATAATTTTGACTTGAAATAATTCGTATTGTAAATTCTGTTGTTCAATATTGAATTTATGTGATCAAAAACTATACTGGAAAGCGTAAGTATAAAATAATTAAATATATATTAGTATAGAAAATCTCTATACATGTGTCTCTTCGCAAACTCGTAATCATCAATCATATAATAAAATATAAACGCTTGAAGATTGTAATACTGAATGATGAATGAGCTAATTGAAACGGAAAACTATTTGCATGTATGAGAAGTTGACACTTCATATTAACCTTTTAACTGCGAGAGTGGTCGATATATCGACCACCCAGAGGGGATGATAAAAATCAATATTTAATAGCTTGAATAAGCATTGACTGAGTCTTGAGTCATCTTAGACTAGGTTGTGCCATCCTTGAAATCGCTAAATATTTAGTCAAATGATAGTCACATAGCGGAAAATTTTTTCGGAAATCATTTTTGCGTAATATTGTTATAAGCAATGTAACATTTTATCGTAATGTTTACAGTTTTCATCTTCTGAGATATGTAATATTCATTTTTAGTCCCTCTATTGTAGTTTGAACAGCTTACTGATCTCAAACAAAATTTAATTTCAATTTTGGCCTTCCCTGCGGGACTGGTCGATGTATAATAATAATAATAATAATAATATTAATAATAATAATACCGCCCAGCAGTCAAGTAGCAGCTTTTCGTAGGGAGTTTATCAACTTTACAGATGAATTTCATGTAAATTAGGATATCGATTTGAAGTAAAAACCCCCGCAGCTAAAAGGTGAATGTAATTGGATAGTCAGATATTTAAACTTTTTTGTCTTTATACGTACATGACAAATTATCATCTTTCTCCATGAAATTAAAATTAAATAAGTAATATATTATCATTAAATATTAAATGAAGCTTTTCTTTAATTTGGTTCATATTAGCATAATACACAAAAAATTGATTTATTAATTGCAACGGCTAAAAATGTAAGTTGTTCGTGATTAATATAACCATATTCAGTGCCATTTACAGTTTTAATACTTAATATTTAATATTTAATATTGTTTTAACTTTAATATTTCATAAATGATACTATGATACTCATAAATGATATCATATTTCAATTACATTGAGAAGCTTTAGTAACTACTACACTTCAATATTTGTTATAAGGTAATATAAAACAAATCATTATATATACACTCAAAAGTTATCTACTCATTAATTCAAATCAAAAACAGATTAAACTTTACATTAAAAAAGTTTGTTTGCAGATAACACTTTAATAATATTAATGGTTTGTTTAATTTCCTCAGAAACATTGTTAATCAAATAACAATGAAACTAGAACTTACCATATAAACAATATGCAATAAAAAACGTAGTATACATAATAAAAAATATTAATCGAAAAATTAAAAATAAAAACCAAATTGAATACAATTTATGAATATAAATGTATAAAAGACGAAAAAAAGTTAAAAATTCGAAAAATAGTTTCAATTAATTACTATACAACGGGTACGATTTCGTATCTCGGAATTTTAAGAAGGCGAACTTTGAGGGGATGAACAGCGATCTAGCTGGCGTTGATTGGAATGCTATCTATAAAGAAA
>JAPYZR010004023.1:0-21545 GCA_030522945.1 Trichopria nigra
TTCCTCTGTAAATATTGGGCGAACCCAACAACTCCGACTTCTTGCTTCTATCTGCATCTTTTCATTTTCTTTACATAACAAATATAACTTGTATAATTTTTTAATTTTATCACGGTAGTAAACGTTCCTATATACTTTCATTTTTTTCACAAGATTGCATATCGTAATTAATAATATTGTTGATGAGGTCATCTTGAAAACTTAATTTAACAATATATATTTAAAAGCAATTTGCCCTTCAAACTCCCTTTCGACACTCCACAAAAATAATTTTCTTTATGTCGTTATCTTCTTTTTTAAGCGCATTTACCGCACATTTTATTTTTGCCTATGTCACATTAAGCGGAATATGCGGAAGTGTAATTAGCGTCTGCCAATAAAAACTTTCCTTTGACTGGCAATAACAATGTAACCTATCGGAAAGAAGCGTTCATTGGCAGTCGCAAGTTACGCTTCCGCATATTCCGCTTAATGTGACATAGGCAAAATAATTTTTTTTTATAAAATGTGCGGTAAATGCGGAAGAAAGCAAGGACCAATCCCTGACGTTCCGCACTTTCCGCGAGTTCCGCTAAATACGCGAAATCCACTCCATCTGACTTCGGCCTAAGAGTTTGCCTAATAAAACTTAACAATTTTTTTACGTATAGGAGTACGCGAAGACGTAGATGTAAATTATCATCATAAATGATTAATTAATTATACAAGAGTGTCACCATCATTGTAAATATGGTGTATTCCCTATCGTATGAATATATATCTCTTTTTGCAACGTTTTTCTTTTCGTCATTGTTATAAAAAAAAGAAACATATAAAAACTGAAAATAGTACACATTATACATTCGATAGCCCTATAAAATTCAACGAACAAGCATAAACTTCTTAACCGGATGATAATCGGGGGAAAAAATGTACCACCACGACGAGACAGCCAACAACAAGATGCGACCGAATGTCGTCGTCGTCGTCGTGTCGCAATTATTGCGAACTAATTGCGAATCGTGTACCCAATAAAAGCGCGCCAAATCCCATTTTCTAGCGTCCGCTCGGGAAGGAAGAACCGAGAGAACGGCCAGAGGAAGAGGAGAATAATGATCCGTACGAAAACGTAGGCGGGGAATGCTGAAAGAGAGAGTCGCGTATATACAGATGGAGGCCACGAATGAGAGAGAGAGAGAGAGAGAGAGAGAGAAAGATGCCAAAATGGAAACGAGAAACTGAAAGAGATGCACACGTTATACCCGTTCTTACTCTATCGTTACGTTTTATAGTATACTGTGACGGTATATATATATACGTAACCGCGGTGCCCATATGCGCACCGTTCACACGGGATGCGTTCTGGCCTCTGCTTGTATATATACATACACACACACACACACATATATATATATATATATATATATATCGCTATCGCGTAATTCGTATTGCGGGTCGACAGTCACCGAGGAATCGCTATAAATTTCCGTATATCCGGCAGTTCGATCGCTCGCATGATTTCTTGCCCCGAGATCGCCCGTATACACGCCCAGGGACGCCATCAGGTACTGAATGCGACTCATTGAGAGAGCCAGACGCATATATATAGAGAGATTGAAAGAGTAGAATTTTCGCGGGTGTGAGTGTGTGTGAGTGACAGTGAGGTAAAGAGAGAGAGAGAGAGAGAGAGAGCGGCAATTACAGAAAGACAAAGAGAGGATTTTAACCGCGCGAGGATCGGTGGAAAGAATTAGGAGAAATCTGAAAAGCGAAAACAGGAAGAGCTAGGCGATATATGGCTCTCTTTTGATATTCGAAAATCTATATAGTGAAATCGTCACTGACGTTAATTGAATCGTTCGTTTCTTATAGATTATGCTCGCCCGCGTACTCTCCGATAAGAATAGATTGTTTATTCGAATCATTTGTCAGTGATTTCAAAAATGCAAATGGCTCGTAAAAATGTATCGAGGTATTTCCAATTTATACACATTTTTCTTTCTTTTTTTTTTATTGTATATATATACATTTTACGTACATTGTGCGATTGTCGAGATGCGAATCGTTCCTATATGAATTTTATTAAGTGAAATTTTGCTACATACATATATATATGTGCACATATTATACATTAAATAGTCGTATTTATATATTAATGTACACAAATATAATTAATTTACATACATATATCAAGAGAGTATTAAAATGTATCGCAGAATAATAGTATAGATATATAGCCAGATTTTGAATCGTTAATGAATGTATATATATATATATATATGTTACTTATTTTCCGACTGTTGTTAATAAATCGTCATTTTATTTAAATAAATAAATAAATATATAAATCAACAAATAAATAAATAAATAAATGTTCATCGCGTTTTATATAAAATTTTGAAATATGGAACGATTTTTCAAATATCCGAGGTAGAAATTGAATCTGCGGTTGAGAAAAAGGCACTGGATAGTTTTCCCTGACAATAATCAGTATTAGTCCAGTTTAACACCAAAAATAATTAGATTACAAGTCCAGGGCATTATCAGTGCTTCTCCAGTTTAGCCCTAATATTATTTTAACCTGTCACGTGTCAAAACGTGCTATACGGAAATTCTACACAGTAACTTGGGTAACATAACCCTCAACTACCTGAGCAGATTATATCTAATGCAACATTATAAAATACAATAGACAAAGACAACAGGTTCATGTAAGCGACCGAAAACAATAATATTAATACATTTCAACAACACCTTGCAAATGAGGTTATGCTTTGCATGTGCTCGAGGCTCTCAGAAACTATACATATACTTGACTAGTTTTCTAATCGTAAAATCTCAGATTCTGTCTAAAAACTAGACGGCATTTACTTTATTTAGTTTTTACTAAACAACGCTGTCAAGGGCCTATTTTACTTTTATAGCAATCTATAGTTTTGCCCGGACGATGTTCTACCTGGGATGCGATATTTTACAATTCTTTCTTTAATTTTATTTTCTTCATTTTATAAATTTTGTCGATTTTCATTATTTTGATTTTTGTCAAATTTCATTATCTTGATTTATATTAATTTTCTTCATTTTTATTTTTGTTAATTGTCTTTATTCCCATGTTGTAAATTTTCCTCATTTTGAATTTTGTCGATTTTTATTCTTTAGATTTTCGTCAGTTTTCTTCATTTAAATTTTTGTCAATTTTAGTAATTTTGAATTTTTTCGATATTCACTTCCATTACATTTTTAGCAATTATCGTTATTTTGATTTATGACATTTTTTATCAATTTTTATGAATATATTCGCCATTTTTGGCAATTATATCTTTATTTTGATTTTGTCAATATTTGTTATTTTAAATTTTATCAATTTCTGTTATTTACATTTTTGCCAAAGTTAATTTTTTTAATTTGTTAATTTTGTTCATTTTAATTGTTGTCGATTTGCATTATTTTGATTCTTGTCAATTTTCTTGATTTTGATTTTTGTCAAATTTTGTACGTGATTTTGAACTGTTGCACATTTTATAGGATTTAAATTTTATTTATTTATTTATTTATTTTTTGAATTCGGTCTTTTTGAACAAATTAGATGATTACGTTATCTTATGCTTTTTATATATACTTATGTTTTTTTTTTTATTTGTTCATTTCAGGTCACATGCACCTTGCATGTGATTGTATAGTTAAGTTGTTGAGGACCAATTGGTCTGTTTATAAATAATTATATAAATTTCTGAATTTATCGATTTTATTTTTATCGAGATTTTTTAATCCTAGTAAAAATTAACTGTAGCGCTGGCAAGCGTCACTGCCTATCATCATGGTATACTGGCTAGCGCCACGGTTATTTTCTGTCAGGGAAATAAATTGCAATTAAATAAACATGAATTAAATAAATTGTATAATTATCAGTCATGACGTAATACCCTATCGGTTTCCTGGCAAATTCCTGGTAACTGTTCCGTCATTTGTCAACCTCTAATCGTTGTCCTTCATCGACTTTCATGAATGTTTAACGATATTTTCAACTCTTTTCCAATATTTGCCATTCAAACGCGATCTAGTTCATTACGCTTACGAGTTTCTTCTTTGTTTTTTTTTTTTTTTTTTTTGTTATCTATGCTTTATTAAACAATTAAAACATCAAGCATTATTGATCTCACTTGAAAGAATTGCACGTAATGTTTTATCATGTTATTACTGTTTTTTCCACCTATCAATAGTTTTCATTATTTTTTTCATCTTTATTTAATTTTTTATCGTTGTTATTTATTCATCGTCTATAATACCTGATATTTAGCCGATAAATGGGAATCACACGAATGACGTCAAATGTAACTAACAAATTAAGCAAACCTCCAAATTTCCCAAAACAGTTCATGTTTATATTCTTATTTTTATATTTCGAAAATGAACATATTCTATTATTGATCTTTATGATATTGTATTATACATCATTTATGATCACTATATATCATGTATGATATTGTACATATAAGACATTTTAGACAAATTTTGAAAATCCTTCCATTTCAACTCTACCCTTTTTATCAATAAATTAAAAAATTTATTGTTCCTCGATACTCTATGCAGATTACAGAATATTTTAATAATACTTTATTCAAACTTTCGCTCCCTGGGTTTTTCATTAGAAATTTTATCGCCAAACAGACCAAATACAAACAATTGTTAACAACAACAAAATTGCATTAAAAAAACATAAAAATATTTCTATTTATATGTACTATTAAAACATATACTATAATACATTATTGTGCTTGCGTAAAATAAATTGCGTCAATTATTCATTAAAGTTTTATATTTACATTGGACACAATTTATAATTGCGCATGAATGAACCTTTCACTCTGCCATTTACGTGAAATACACACGCGCGTGTACTCATGGAAGAAAAGTAGATTCTTGAGGAAAGAATATTGTTACACCCGCATTCGCACAACGTGATCTTAAACAAAACAGTAAACGTAAAAAATGTTAAAGACCTGATGGAGATCCGCCACATAAATGCTCGAGATAAACGAGGGGGGTAAACGGTTGAAACGGAAAAAAATGAAGAGATAGTCGCCCACAAAATTAACAAAAATAACAAACAAAAAAAAAGAAACAATACGAAACAATACGAGGAAAAAAACGTTAAAGAGACCGAGAAAGAAGCACATCACCATGAAGTATAAAGGAAGTGAGTGATTACAGTACGTACAGAATTTTCAAGTAGCAGCAACGAAGAAAATGCAACAGCGGAAGAGAACATTAAGGCGCCAAATGAAGAGAGATACAGATCCAGATGAGAACTAATTGCGAGTACAAGCGTATATATACGTACCGACATAACGCTGAAATGTAAGGGAGGAAAATACTGCCGGTGGAAATAAACGAGGGAAAACGGAAAAACTGACGAAAACTGAGGAAAAGAAAAGCTTCTACGTACGTGACATAAAACTAATGCAAAGCGGAAAAGAAATGCCGAAAGTAGGAGAAGAATAAAATGAAATATCAGCGTAAAATTGGAAAATCCCATTCGGGATATAAAAAAAAAGAAAAGCGAAGCGATCCAAAATTATCTCGTAAAAAAATACCAAGTAAACAACGGTAAACTTTGTAATT
Organism: Trichopria nigra; assembly: GCA_030522945.1. Taxonomy (NCBI): domain Eukaryota; kingdom Metazoa; phylum Arthropoda; class Insecta; order Hymenoptera; family Diapriidae; genus Trichopria; species Trichopria nigra. Next base: position 5,602 of record JAPYZR010004023.1, read on the forward strand.
TCGTTAATTGCACGGCAAATAAGTGATGCTTCTTATTCGTGTTAACGCTTAAACAAAAAGTCGGTCGAGAGAAAGACAGGAAGAGTTTGAAATGAGGGGACGAGACCAAGAGAGGGCTGAAGTCAGAGGAGAAAAAAAAACGAGAGACAAAAGAATAATATTCAGAAATGCGACATAGAACAATAGAGAATGGAACAATGAGCGCGACGAGGACGGACTCGCGGAAAAATGAAATGAGAAAGAGATAAACGCCGTCAACTGCCAAAAACGCGCGGACGATAAAGGTTAACGGGGAAAAAAACGCAAAAAACAAAAACAATTATAAAAAAAAAGAATGAATATAAATATAAAAACAATGAAATAACAATAACAACGTCGTCATCGCGTGCAACTGTTAAACAAATAGACGAGAGGAGAATTGACGCATGAATAATTTATCAGGGCTAAACTGTGTATAGCTGCCCGGAAGGCCAATAGCGGAAAGTTTGCGCCATATAACAATCTGATAGTGCAGAATACACAAGGGGCATTCTCGCAAGTGAGTTCAGCTACTTTTCCGAGTCGGGACTCCGATTTTGTTTCAAGTTTACGTACTTGTGGAATATGCCGGCAGAAGTTTATGCGTATACGGCATCCAAGCCACACTGTTAATTACACTCAGCAGCCCGTACTACTTCGTTTAATGTTAAGAAGTGCACGCCGTATACCTGAATGTGATGAAACAAATTTATCGCGGCTGCTGCAGAAATTCCAGACGTGCATTTTAAATCATATAGCAACGTGTATATATGAATATATTTCAACGTGTCGCCCCTTCGCCGCGTGAATGTATGTACCCGTATACGGAGATGCAAAACCCCATTTTGACTTATTAAAAACGCGACGTTGATAAAGTGATTACAAAGTTAATTCATATATAGTTTTGTCATCTTCAAATCCCGAAATTCCAGTCGTACACTTTTAAGCGAGTATCCAAAACATTGGTTCAGAGAATAAGTAGGCCACATGTTCTGCGTCAGTTTTTTAGTAAAATTTTCAATCCACTTACGATACCGTCGTTACCTTTTTTTCACAAAATCCTCGTTGGACTTAACATGAAAAGAGTTTCATTATCTTCAATTTGAATCCACGTCGAATACCGTGTCTAGTTTCGTTTTTTAGTTACTCTTGATCCAAAATTCGAAAAAAACATTTTTTGAATCAAATTTTTCCGGAAATGGCTAGCGATACCAAAACGGGGTTTTCGGATTTGGATTGAGTGATCGAGACTCCATAAAAAGTGACCCGTTAGAATCATTTATAAGATAAATTCACATATTGAACGAGATAAATGTTCACCAAAGATCGACATTTGCGAGGAATTTAATAATTTTTCATTTATTTATTTTATTCGATCTTATCGACAACTTTTTCTGTGTTCGATAAATAAATAATTTAAAGGAGATTTCAATTCGTTAAAAACGAGCTAAGGAAACTGCACATTTTATCCGATTCCTTTAAAGAATTCAAAGGGATTATATATTCTTTCCACGAAACCTCCGTCCACGTTAAAAACTAAAACCACCACCGTAGACTCGCTAATACATAAATGTATAAAAACCGGCAAAAAACGAAAACCGTGTGTGTATATAAATGCGCCGAAAACCTGGCCAAAATAAATCAATACCAAGAAAATACACCGGGTGCAAGAAGCCACCCGTTGCAACAAAACTGGAGAATCGAACGCGAGTAACTTGGTCGCAGCAGCCAGCGTAGAATGCGGCACAAAAACCGCGTCGTGCACGAAAAATGAGTAAAGAGAGGCAGCAGAAAACGCAACGAAATTTAAGAGAGCGGGGTGGTCAAAAACACGCAAGTCCCGGACCGGCGAAAACGAACCGTCGAAAAATATATAAAAGAGAGAAAGTAACCGACGAGCCATTGGCGAACGACGTATGAAGAAGAAGAAGAAGAAGAAGAAGAAGAAGAAGAAAAAAAGGAACGGACAAAACCGGAATAAAAGGAATGAGAAGAAGAAAAAAAAGCTGGGACTAGACGGCAGTGAGCGACTCGGAAAGATCAGGACGCAAGACGGAAGGCGAGAGATAAAACCGAAAGAGAGATGAGAGGGAGCCGAGAGATGAGAAAGGATTGAGAAAAGGAGCAGGCAGAGGCGCATGAAAGAGGGAAGAAAAGGAGAGTGCGATCCGACGAAAGCGAGAAGTCCATCGACGGCCTAAGAGAGAGAAGGCGTATATATATAGGGGAAGAAGAGAGGAGGACGCGAAATTTATAAAGAACGAGAGAGAGAGAGAGAGAGAGAGAGAGAGAGAGAGAGAAAGGAAGAGAAATAAACTCGTCGGACATCGAGCAAGGGACCACGAGTGAGAGAGAGAGAGAGAGAGAGACAAAGGCGAGACTGTCGGCCGCCGTATACGAGGGAGAAAAAGAGTATATGCATAAAGTATGAGGGAGCGAGAGGAAAAGAGAGGAGACCAGAGCATCCAAATGCACGGAATAATATACGCACCGGCCGGCCATTCCCCGGGTCCAGACGAGTATACACGTATATATATATAATACAACGGCGGCCTATATGCCTACAGTCTGCTGAACAAGGCCAGCTGCTTTATAGGATGCCGGGGCACTCGCCCCCCAACTCCTCCTGCCCCTGCCCCCCTCGCTGACTCCCATGCCACCTTTCTGACGGACCATTAAAAATTCAACCTTCGTCACTGAATTCTTTCCCTCCACCTCCCAGTATCCTCTTTTGTCGGGTTTTTAAAGCGGTTGCCCGGTATTACATTAGCGCCGTTTTACGGCCGCTTAATTGTCGCCAGTTAATTTCCGATGTGCCCGCAACGGTAACGGGCCGCGCCAAGCCGCAAGGTTACGAAAAATGCTGCGCCGGGAAAAATGGAAACGGCGGGAAGAAAAGTGCAACAGAAATAATGGCCTTTGTGCCCTTCGAAATTACCTAAACTGAACTCTTTTAATTGCTTTTATTCGGCGTTTTACGCGTAATTATTGCGCATTTCTGTTTTTTTTTTTTTTTTTTTTTTTTTTTTTTAATGAATAAGATTTTTGTAGAAATAGCAGAGCCCATTAAACAGAAAAATATTTTCAAAATTTGCTTTGTTAATCAAAGTTGTTCTTTGGCAATTTGTTTTTTTTTTTATACTTTTTTTTATCATTGTTTTACTATTTTGAAACGTTTACAATATGTACAATTTTTTACACTTTCACTATTTAGAACAATTTTTAAACTGTTTTTACTACATTTCTTTATTACATTTCTTTATTACATTTCAACTATTTTACTATTTGTACTGATTTCACTATTTTTACTATATCTTCGATTTTAAAAAATTTTTGACTATTTTTTCTTAAAACTTTGTTACCATGCTTTTACTACTTTGTATCAAGCTTTATACTATTTGTTTCCAGATTTTACCATTTTTTACCATTTTTTACCACTTTTTACCTGTACCTTATTACACCTTTTTACTATTTTTACTATAATTGACATTTTTTACTGTATTTGATATTTTTACAATTTTTCATTTTTAAAGTTGTGTTTGTATATTTTTTGACTATTTCTGATAATTATTATACAACTTCGACACTTCTTTTAAAATATTTTTACTGTTTTTACTATTTTTACTTTTTTTTTAATTACTTACTAATCTTTACATTTTTAAAGATTTTTCTGCACTTTGAAACTGTTTTCTAAAATCTTTTAATATTTTTTAATTTTTTACTATAACTGACATTTTTTTCCAAAATACATTTCTTCATAATGATATTTTTTTCCATACATCACACTTTACCCCTTAATTATTTACATTTTCGTCCATAATTATTGTAATTTTTTCCCATAATTATATACACATTTTTCCATAACTGACATTAATTTCCATAATTGACAATTTTCCATAAATTATATTTTTCCATAATTATTGACAGTTCTTCCATAATTTACATTTTTTTCCATAATTTCGATTTTTTCCCATAATTGTCAACATTCCATAAATTATATTTTTCCATAATTATTGACAGTTTTTCTATCATTGTTGACATTTTTTCCATAATTATCGACAGTTTTTCCATAATTATTGACAGTTTTTCCATAATTATCGACAGTTTTCCATAATTATCGACAGTTTTCCATAATTATCGACAGTTTTCCATAATTTTTCACAGTTTTTCCATAATTATCGACAGTTTTCCATAATTGTTGACAGTTTTTCCATAATTATCGCCAGTTTTTCCATAATTATTGACAGTTTTCCATAATTATTGACAGTTATTCTATAATTATTGACAGTTTTTCCATAATTATTGGCATTTTTCTCCATAATTTACACGTTTCTCCATAATTGACATTTTTTACCATATTTCGTACTAACTTTGTACTATTTTTGACATTTTTCATGTATTCTCATATCTCTTAATTGTACTTCTTCATATAATCTTTTTAATTTTTGTTACTCAGCTCTATACCTGTGGCACTATACGCCGCAGGGAGCGAATACTCAAAACGACTCTCGCTTACTTGTATATTTATTTATATTTATTTTTACATTAATTTATCTTAAATTTATTGTAAATTTATTTTTAATTTATTTTTAAGTTAATTTTAACTCATTTTTTAATTTAAAATTCCCAGGACGCTTGAGCATCGAGACAGAAGATACAGATGATGATTAATCCACAAACACGGAAGAATACTTATAATTAAACACGCGTAAAATAACAAACCGTATCGTCGTTTTTCTTTTTAAACGCAAACACCATAATTTCGGTCATTGTCATCGAATAATTTATGGCGGCCTCTCACGTATCCGATATATATATATATATATATATATATATATACCCTACCCTTTGTCGGTTTTTCGAGGCAACCAGAGAGTCCCGCGATATCACATTAGCGGCGCTTTACGATGCCCTAATTGTCCCTGGTTAATTTTCAACGTTCCCGGCATTTGCGCGAACTATTGCTTATTGTTCCCTGACCCTCAACCCCCTTTTCATTCACTTTTTACATCTCCAACGGAATGTGTGCCCGAATAAATAGACCGACTCGGCTCTGGTCATTATATCAAAGCTGAGTTTACACGGTATCGCTATTAATGCTGCCAGCTCGGAGTTAACTTTTCATTTCGACAATTAATACGTATATATATATAGTATATAAGAACTCGAATTTATGATGGACGCACTAACGAGGTGACCGCGTGTCCTTTTTTCCTTTCGAGAATTTCACAACGAATTATTTTTTTCTTTCTTCTTTTTCTTCTACGCGTGTATTAACGGCAACGAAAAGGACTTGACGATTATCTCTAAGCGGCGATCGGAGGGAAATGGCAGGTGAAAAAAGAGATACTCTGTCAATAAGTCGGCGGGACATATGCTAACGACTCAATTATGTATTACTTGATTCGGGAACCCTCAGGAGCACGTGCCCATATACATAAATTATTGCTTTTATATGAATGCACGATTATTCAGAACTGAAATGATGAAGTCATTTTGCTTACGAATTGCGTAAAACTTTCGTATAAAGTTAACCGCTGCCGAGTGGGCGAATGTATTTAATGCTTAAGTGAGACTTCAAATTGACACGCATGTAATCGATATGGACATATTGTTGTTTCCTATATGCCACCTCTCAACCTGAATAACATGACATTTAAGCAGTGGTTCTCATTTCGCGGCCCCAAAAATTCGAAAAAAAAGTTTTATCTATATAGTATCATATATAGTAGCATATTTCCAAAAATACAACCATTTGAATAAGAATTTTACGATTTTTGAAATTTGGTTTGTGTACAAAACAAATTAAAAAGAACTTTAAAAAAAAAATCTTCAAAAAGAAAAACTTGAAAATAATCATGTTTTAACCTTTCATTGGGTCTTAAGTGATAGAAAAATTTCGAACATGTAGCGAGGAAGGTCGGACTTTTGACAGATTGATTTGGTATGAAATGCCAATTATTCCTACGTATGTACGAGCAGATGTTTTGTAATCAATTAATGTTTCTTTCTTCACATTTTTACGCACTTTATACGTCTACTCACACAATAGTACGTAAATAATCATTTTATTAATTAGAAATATTTTCTTCTATTCGCTGAAAATTGCCAAGTACTTCATTCATAAATATTTTTAAAATTTTACATTGTAATTTTTTTTATTCAAAGTCTTGTTTATATATATGGTTTGTAATCATTTGTCAAGAGGACTACATATTACAAACTTTATTTTTTTTAAACTAAACTTTTATAATCTTGCATATGTATAACATTGTTATATACTTATGTATAAAAACTAATCATCATATATAAATAATAATCATAAAATATAATATTTTTCTGAATAATTGCCAAACAAAACAAAAGTCAATTCGAATTAAAATTTCATGGACAGGCGATTTCAACAACAAGTAATTAAATCGATTTTAATAGACTTTGTATGTGAACTGGAATGACCATTATTTATAAAAATACACATTTACAACATTTTTATACATTTCGGATCACTGTATTTAAAAGCAATCAATTTAAAAACAATTCAACACTCAAATAATCTAAAAATATATTTCATTCATTTTATTTATTATTTTATTTAGGTTATATATATATATTTTTGTTTTCAACAAGTTTATGTGTAATTCAATAAATTAAATTATTATTGGTTTTTCGTCGCATTGTCTTCTATTTTTCTATACATAGTATCACTAATTAATTGATAGCATCAAATCAAGTCTTTTTTCAAATAAATTTCTCCACTTTTTAACCATTCTATTAATTCTATAAATAAAACCAATAAAAAATCATAAAAGAACGATTTAACATTTCAAACTAGTGTGAAAAACATCCACATTGTTTGCAATATTTTCATGGCATATTTTATTCCCACCTCTTATCATTGCATCTCCCAAAACTATATATATACATATACAACGTGGTATGTATATAACCCAGTCTGCCAACTTATACATTTCAGTGAGAATAAAATATCGTTCACGTCAAAAAATCCATACTATTTTTTGTTTTCACGGTTCGTCGGATCATATATCATTTCTAAACATTTCGTAAACGTAAACAGTTTTTGTTAAAGTTAAACAATTTATTTTAGTAACTCCCTGAAAAAAAAAAACAGGGAAAATGTTCTTACAAAGAGTAAAAGTACATACGTATATACGGACGTTACATTTGACGGAAAATGCGTAATTTAAATTTAAAGGCGGAAAAGGGAAGAAAGAAAGTCGTAACCGTGACAAAAGTTTAAATATATATATGCTAACGTGTTCCTCTCTTTAGAAAAGAAAAGAAAAAACCTTTCGTGGTATTGCAATTGTATACGAATTATTTAAACGTTAATTACATACATATTTATTACGATTTTATTGTTTCGTTTCGAAATGATTATAAGTACCAAACTGATGTATTTTACTTTAATATTTTGACTGCATACTTTTTCACCTGCGAAATTTCTTTTCATATACACTTTCTGTGAGTGAATTTACCTCACATACTTGATATATATAAATCTATGATTATTTTTGAATTAATATTGTAGTGGGTATATAGAATAATACTTTAGAAATATATATGATGTTGAAGTTTGAATCGTTGGAGTGCAATGAAAATCATACAAAAAAAAAATTTATATATATAATATAGTATATACTAAACAAGACAGTAAGAATATATTAATACAAAATTAATGAAAAAAATAAATATTTAGAAATCATTAATGAAAATTTAATCAAATTCATTTAACAATCATTGTAATCTATTCGCAGCGGACGTCAGGAAACTCCATTCTTTGTTAGCATTCGCAAAATAGAAAGTATAAATCCATACAAGTATTATTACAAGCTGCAGATAGATAAAATATGAAAAACGTCGACTACTCTACTAATATAATGTAAAATTGACAGAAATTTCAAATTATCAAGACAAGGACGTGACACTTGAAATCCTTAACAGGAAAACGTGAGAGCGCAATTTGTGAATATAAATAAATATATATATATGATTCTTCATGGATTCTTACAATTTGATTACCCAACCCCATAACGAAGGTGATTAATTAATAGCCGTACGTCTAGAGAGCGACCAATCCCGAACGACCTTTGGAGAATCTAGAAAGTTCATAGATTTTTAAAACAATTATAGTTCAACCAATGGGTAAAATGCGCCGAATGCACACATAGAAATATATGTACATGTATATCCGTATCGTGCCAATCCACTGCTGCTGCATGCTGGCCGTATGCAATCCGCTTAAGAGCTTAGACATTAGCGTGGGAAAACAGAAATGCCAGTGTGAAATATATCGCGATGCACGTAATTGGAAGCAAAACGATATTGATATACTGTTAATTGTCCGCAATTTGTGCCGCGTCATTTTTATCGATTCGCATATTCCCGCATTAAACTCTCTTATATTATATATATATGTATACATTGTGCTTGCGCATCCATGATTTTTGCTTGGGCATCACGATGAACTTTTCTTAATTTTCAATATATTTTACAATGTAATTCGTTATCGACGATTCATATATACTGTCGATAAATGCGGAGCGTAAACGTAATCCACTAAATAATCCATTGGCATTTACTTCGATATCCGTGGTAAACATGTATATTGTTGCGATTGTTGAAATGTCACGTCTCGTCTTCAGCATGAATGATTACCATATACAATATATGCACTTATTACCATTTTTTATTTAAATTAATTATTGGAACGACGTATACCAAAATATAATCCTGAATAATAATGTTAATGAAAGTATCAAATCGAAGTTGGTATTTAAAATCTGTAATTATTTCATATTTATTACGATTTTATTGTTTCGTTTCGAAATGATTATAAGTACCAAACTGATGTATTTTACTTTAATATTTTGACTGCATACTTTTTCACCTGCCCGGTCTTCCATCGGTTAATCGGTGCTTTTAACAATAAATTTTTAAATAAAATAATAATAATAACGATAAAATTAAAAATTAAAATAAAATAACTGAAAAATCCTTATTCGTGTTGGATTAAATAGAGGTTTTTTTTAATAGCCAACTTTTCCACTAATTTTATAAGTTTTCTATCATTTTTTTCCTACATTTTTTTTTATTTTTAATGTTTTTATTATTATTATTATTATTATTATTATTTGTTGTATTACGTAACAATTGATTGTTGCAATTTATCATAAATTGTCACTTATTTTCATTGATTAGTTATTTTTATTCAACCATAAAACTTATAGTGTCAACCAAAAGAATGGTTGTTCCAACAATACTTTCTTGTATGCTTATGATTTTGCTTTATTTTATATTTTATTTATTTATTAACGGGCAAAACGCCCTTACAATGAAAAAATGAAAAAAACAGAATTATACCACTGGTGAAAACAGTAAAAGTTTACAATACTCAAAAATACAAATCAATTTTATAGTTATAAAAATTTGTAGCATATTTGTAGCTAATCGTATTATTTTCGTAAATATTCGTATCTGATAAATTACGGAATTCGATATTCCGTAATTTATCCTCTGAAGATTACAAACGCTGCACAAAAATGACTAAATAAGAAAGTTTGGTTCTGTTCCGGGATATGCCAATCGCCGTTTCAAAACAAAAAACGTACACATACACATATATATAGGGCGCTCAATGAGTGTGAGTATGTCAGTGTACGTAAGAATTATTTTTAACCGCAATTATAAAACTAACCAAATATTAAAATTAAAAAACATTCTTCCCCAAGTGGACCTATGAAACTCCAAGAGAAAAAATCATATATTGAAACTAGAAGAAACAGTTGAATTAGTCTAGTTTCTGTCCAGGACCTCTTTAAATTTTTATTACAATAAGTGGTGGAAAATTGGTCGGGTAAATTCAGAACCTACATAGGTCTTCCAAGCCAGATTTTCCAGTACAGGGCCAATATATCATTATAAAAGAAGGGGTAAATTGTGGAAAATTTCTCGTTAAAATCTAGGACTAGTCTAGATATTTTAAGCTCGTTTTTCCAAGGCAGGTCCTAGATATATTCAGGGAAGAATTAAGGAAATTAATAAAAATTACGTTTTCAGATTTTTTCCGTTGTCACTTCGATAACATATATTTCAATGATTCAATTGAATACTTTTCACAATATCATCAGATGAAATTTCCCGAATTGTAATTGGCCAATCTAAAAAAACAAAATGATAATGCTTACATCCTCTTTGCTGTCCTAACTATTTTGATCGCTTGGTCTTCGCATTATCGATCCCTAAAGTTCTGGAAGTTATCGGAATTTAAAGTAAAGAAATAGTGCATTTCCTGTCAACAAATTTTGACAGCTTTTACTACATCATTTCAGTATGAATATCTTCAAAAAACATACTAACGTGGCATGCTTAAAAAGTGTTTAACACGACTTAATTAATTGATTCATTCGTGTTTAGTATTTACTCGATTAGTAAAAAGTTGGTGTAATTTTTTTTTAAATAAAAAAAAATGTATAAAAACAATTATTGGCCTGTTGTCATTATTATTGTTGTCATCATCATCGTCATCTTCATCATTGTCATCTTCATCATTGCATTGACATCATCATCATCATCATCGTCACCTTTTCTTTAATAGCCATGACAATTACCTAGACAGACATTCACTCCCTATATACACGACGTAACCTGAAAAGAGATATAAAGCCAACCCTAAAAGCAATATATCAAAGATCGCAGAAGAGAAAAGAAATTCAGACAAAAAACTGAATGTACAATTGAGGTAGTTTCTCCATAGTCTTACCATTCCTCTTGAGGCGTAGCCGACTTGCCAATTTTGACTCGTATACGCTCGCAGGAACAAACATGCACTTCTCCACATAAAACGATATTATAACCTTAAAAACTGAAAACAAATTTAGAGGTACGACAAAACGAAAAAGGATAACCATCGGATAAAAAAGCTTTTAGCAAGGCCAAACGGCGAAAGTAACGTTTTTGGCCGTGTAAAATTGAGACATTTATCGTGAGATGAAAAACGTATATATATATATATACGCGATGCACTTCTGTAAAATCCGTTACGTCTTATCTAAAGTAACGCTTTTACGTAGCATAAGGGCGTTTTACAATGTCACTGAAGTTTTATCGTCTGTATTATTTCCGCTTCTACCATATACTTTTAATGAAGCAACAAAACCTATATTATCTGTAATAAAAACAATGATATACTATATTCGATTCTTTTATTTTCAGATATATAGATTTCTTTTTTAAATTATCATCAACAGTCTTGAACATTCCAGATATAATAATAATATTTAAGAAAAAATAATAATAGGTAATAATTTTTTTTTTTTTTTTTTTTGATGATGATGAATGAAATTATAATAATAATAATAATAATAATGGTTACATCATCATCATTATCATCAGCATCATCATTATCAACATCATCATTATCATCATCACAATCATCACCATCATCATCACCATCATCACCATCATCATTATTATCATCGTCTAGATCATGATCAAAATACAAAATTCATTATACCCACATAATCTGACATTGATCCACTCATTTCGTCTATATAATACTGCGCGCATTCAGTTTCTATTATTAACTATACGATCAACCAGTTTGTTTAATTACCCGCCATTTTATTAAAGACAATGTTCGAAATTTCTTCATCGTCGTATTTATTCGCGAATATAATAAAATCACTTACGCGAAGTTCCTAAACTTTCGTGAAAGACTTATATATGAAAGAAATGACTATAATGAAGTTCCACATTTGAAAGGCCAACAGGAATGAAAGAAGCTGAAAACAATCACGAGCGGCCGAAAAGAAAGACGTTTTTTTATCCCGTCAAAAAAGAGAAGAACAGAACTCGGGGCATTCGATGACAATGAAGGCGATGCGGCTGCGTAATTCTAAACTTTATCGACAGAAAAATCGACTCTTCACATGTCCGTCCGGTCGAAAATGTACGATCCTTAAATTGAACGGCCGTCAAATGTCAATCACAATTTTTTTTTTTTTTTTTTTTCATAAAATGTGCATTTACATAATCTTATGTACTGGGTGTCCGAGAACAACTTACGATATTACATTTTTTGCAAAATTTCACATGTATAAAACTTCACCAAATTTGAATTCGTCACTTACAATTTCAAGAATTGAAAAGCTTTATCCCATTTGTGCCTTGCTAGCGAGCCTGAAGATGGAGCTGTGTACAAGCACTCCAATTGCCTAACTTCACGTACTCATCGTTCAAACTTAAGTCGATAAATCCATTTTGTTTAACAGTCTTAAATGTGGGGGTGTGCAATGTACCAAACGTAGAGAAAACTTAAAATTCACTCAGGTTCTTCATGAACACCTTGTATATGCACTATGGCTTGAATTGTAACATTTGCGTGGCGTATCTCTTACATTTTTGACAGAAATGTGAGTAATAAAAGTTCGGAATCCAAGTCACGTCAGGTACACATTCGAGCCTGTGTGCACTGATTCCAAATATGCTGCAATGTATTTTTTATCTATTCTTCCTAATTGTGAAAATTGCCAAACAAAACCAAACAAGAAGAAGAAGAAGAAGGAAACAAAACAACAAACAGTTGAGAAACGACCAAAACGTTGCTATTGCAGCGCTGTTCGACTGTAATTGACCCTCCAAAAAATTACCGTCCGGAGCCCCGCCGATGTCGATGGTATTGCTGCGCAATATTTTCCCCGATCGTCGGAAGCGCTTTTCGCCGGAAATTGCAAAGGGAACGAAAAGGAGATTGGAAATGCGGAGGCGAATTTCAAAGAGCGGAGAAATTCGGGACTCGCCCCCTTCGACACGTACGCGAGAGGAGACACGAGAGGAGGCTCAACAATGAAAGATAAAAGAGCCGGTAAGCACCAGGATTCGAGTTCGAATCTATGATTCAACGGCGGGAGAATCGTTATAGTGGGAGAAAGAGAGAGAGAGAGATCAGAGGGGGGTCGATGAAAACCTATGAGGAATTGACAGAGAGATGAAACTGAAAAAAGACAAAAACACCCCAAGCCATGATGTAGAAAGAGGAGGGGAGGGGGGGATGGGGGGTCTTCATCGACTGGGGGATCTATATACTACGCCTCTTCCTGTACCCGAGGAGGTTCTCAGGTATAGACCGGATAACGTCTGTATACACTTCTCGATATCCCACATCCTGCACGCAAACGTCGAATATAGGCGCCTTTCTGCGAGTCTGCGACGATGCCCGTGGAAAAAAAAAGGGAGGATGTGTGTGACGCGTATCTCTTTTCACCATTCATAGAGATAGACTTATGCGAGGCAGAAATGATAAAGTTCGTAAATATATATATACGGGGGATGAGGCGAAATGAAAGATCGTCTGATTGATATATACATATACGTAGACGACGACGACGACGTATAGTATACGATTCAATGCGGTTGTTGCGCTTTGCGGCTGCGTCCCTTTTATGCGGTTCATGTATACAATATCGCGTTCGAAAAAATCAGAAGCGGAAACGCGGCAATCTTTTTCAGCGGTTAATTAATCCCCGAGTCTATACCCTATTCCATTAGCGAGATGCTCCCGCGACGATGATTTAATTAAAGAATGAAGATCCATTCTCTTTTTATTTAATTATTCATGAGGGTATCTTTGTATATATATATATATATATGCTTTGATATATGCGGTTAACAATGTGTAAACACGAGGTGTAAATTATCTACGTGTATAATAAATAAACCGCGCGAAGGCATTGTTTACATTTTCATTATTATGTATACTGATTTTTAGATATTTTTTTGATTATATATACTTTTTTTCTATTCTACATTTTTAAATATTTTAATTTGACGTAATTGATTGATGTAGTTCTTTTTTACTCTTGTCGATTTTCGAATTCTTTCATTTCATTTTCATTTTTTGCAATAACGGATTAAGATGATAAAAATGAAAACGTCAAAGTAACGTCTTAGAAAACGGGAAATGAAAGCTCAATATTGACTTTTTTTAATTTCAAGAACGACAACACGGCGTCGAAGCCCCGAAACAGCGCCCGCAAGACCAATATGGCGGTGCCTCAATTATTATAAAAATTATGTACTGAAATCGCTCGAAACTTATTATTACTCGGTGGGCTTATTCGGGTTGATGGTTACGAACCTACAGAGAAAAATGGCAACTCTAATATATGGCGTTGGAATTTTTGAAAACGACTGAAATCGCTTGAGACACAATGTTACCCGGGATTTTTTATATGGTCTCGATGAATATACACAGAAAACAAAGTATTGTTGGAGCAACCATACTATGGCTGGACCAACCATAGAAATGGTCGTGTCAATTTGTGTCAACTATAGTATGGTTGTCCCAACAACCGTTTTTTTCCGTGTACGAATCTAAGATCGATTAGCCATGTTGTCGTTCGCCATCTTGAAATTGAAGAAATGTAAATTTAAGGACTTGTAGCTGAGAGTCGTTTCACGGACGCGACATTTTTCACGTCTGATTTAATCTTCTTCCGGTTTTCTTATGTAAAAATATGAATTATTTTTTTAATGTTTGTAACTACATTTACAATTATTATAGAGACATTTTGTATCTATGCTAATTTTGTTGAATGGCTTAGAAATAACCATCATTTGTGAAAAAAAAAAAACAATATATTGCCACTTTTATTTCAAATATATGTGTACAATGTCTATTATTAATGACGCGTTGACGACATATTGACATACTAAACTTACGCACGACAGCGACATCGACGACTGAAAAAATAATGACGGTAACTTCCCCTCGACGTTAACCTCGCAAATGATTATGTCCTACTATTCTTGAATAAATGATCACCGTCAGCCAAAAGCATGGAACCACAGCATGAAAGATTGAAAATTACGAAAAAAGAACCGTGATTATTATTAATTTATATGCAATAATTGAGGATCAAAGCAAGAAATATGTTAAAAACGAATATATAAAAACTTTCAAAGCTGCATCCGCAGGCAAAGCGCACGCTATATATTCACGAACGAACCGTCTATATAAGGAATATAAACACAACTGACCTGATAAATTAATTAATGAAAGGAGTAGCAGCTCGTTCGCTTTATAAATGAATGAAAAGACGAGAGCTTTAGAAAAAAAAGCGCAACTATATAATGCGGACACACTCCTATCAGAGAGGTGTAATGAAACTGGAAAATAATTCATTTCTAAATGCGACATAATTTATCACGTCGTTCTCTGTCACCGTTTATTTATTCGCATTCGAAAATAGCATATATAATTAATCCGTTAAATGCATCGATTCATCGCATTTTATCGAATTACACGTATTTTTTGTTTGTTTTTGTTTGTTTATTTGTTTGTTTGTTTGTTTTTTTTTTTTTTAGTCTCGTTGAACTTGGACGAATCGCCATTAATATAGAGCATATACCGCGGGTGACGAATCGAGTGTGACCGAGAGAGATAGTCTCATCACCAAATGTAATGCGTTATTTGTGTAAACGGGAATCGTTTATCAGTTCAGCCTATTTGGAAAATGGCCGACCCTGCTGGAAAAAAAGTGATAGAATGAAATAGAAGAAATGTTACAGAAAGAGATAGGATTTTTCTACACCTTCCACGTATCCGATTTGCATCCCTATAAACTTATCTCTTCCTGTCACTTTCTATCTTAATCCCATCTCCCGTATTATAGTTATCCCTTTGTATCTCGCGGTCTATCCTCACTTGAAAAAAAAAGGGTAGAAAGAGAAAGAAATATGTTAAAAAAATGCAGGTATAGGATTTTTTCAGCGATTGTGTGTGTCATATACACCTTGTAACAATTCGTTTTTTATGATAAATTTATTGATCGCGTATAAATCGAATGCTACGCATTATTTGAATTAAAGCATATTAAATAAACACGACCAAATCACTGAAGCCGGGT
>JAPYZR010004024.1:0-13071 GCA_030522945.1 Trichopria nigra
CTAAATTTAGTGCATTAAATTGACCTTATAAACATCTATTATATTCGCTTTTCTTGTTGGTCCATATATGGACCAGTCCCGGAGCGAAAAGGTTAATGAGGATTGTGGAATTTTCGGTGGACAATAATTTCGAGTGAACCTTCAATTTTTCAGTGAACCAACACTTATTCATTTATTTCCATTTGGACGTGATTCTTCTTCTACGATTGCTCTTTCGAATTAAGATCAGCGTTTTTCGTAAAATGACGAAACAATGACACGGTGACAAACGAAAAAAGCGTCAAATACGTTTTCAGGCCGTTAACCAGCCTTATATATTTAACGAATGCACGGACACGCCAGCCATCGTCGTTAAAATTCGCAGCGTCATTACACCCCGGTTTAAGATAGCTCCGGCTCATCCTCCGGCCCCGCGAAGTCTCACGGAAGAACATTCAGGAATTCGCGCCACAAATTTTTTTCCGGATTTTCTCGCCGATCGGGCAAACAAGGGTTCCCACAAGGTGGCGCGCTGAATAAATTAGAATCTTTCGCGATGCGAAAGGGGTGAAATGTCGCAATGTCCTTTTTTTTTTTTGTTCTAAGCGATAATCCCATAGGGTGATGCGTCGAAGCGCCCTCACCCTACCTGTCCGAACCTCCGAAGTGCTGGTCACCCCCCGCCCTTCTCTTTATATATACCCCTTTCGCGCCCGTATGCATATCATCCGTCGTGAGTGCGCTCCTTAGAGAAAAAAGTCCGAGAGTGATCGGGGATGCAAAAAACAACGCGGGGATGCTAAAGAGCAAAGGAGGCATTTTCTTTTGTTGGGCGCTCTCTCTTCCTCGCGCGCCGCAGCCTCTCGGAGCTCTTCGAAACACTTTTTCTTCCGCTTTTTGTCGCCTCTGGCTACGAACCTGCCCAGGGAAGCCGGTGATGAGAAAATACTTTTTTTTCCGGACGCCGGTCTCGATTTAGCCCTATCTCGGGAACTGCTCGACGCGGCGTTTTTGCCGTTCGCAAGTTGCCGATTCGAAATCGTGGGATCGATCGGTGCGGATTTTCATGGAGCCTCATAACGTAGACACTTTCTGCTTTAAAGTAGACGTGGAAGATTCGTTGGAAGAAGACCTGGCGACCAAATTCTATTCTTGTACATTTTTTTTCGCAGACTATATAAACTTTTAAAGCGTATAAATGAATCGTTTAGCAATTTTTTTAAGGTTATGTATAGAACGGGCAATCTCATTGATAAACATGAACATTCGTGTATTATATAAATGAATCCACGTATATTCGTGTCTTAATCTTTGCTGGAATTTGGAATATCTACCATAAATTTCGAGTTATATTTATATCGACACCTTCACGACAATATCTATATCAGAAATTTGACAATAGGATGTCATATTTATTGCACATATCAGATTTTGTAATTAAATCCTTACATTGTATAGACAGTGAATTTTTGTAGTGCGACACCGTGTTCACTCTCCGACTTAAAGTAGATGTGGAAGATACGACCCGTCGACGAAATTGCACATGAAGCAGTCCTTAATATTTTCGAAATTCTGTTATCATTTAAGATTCAATTAAAGATTTATATACGAATTAGAAAAAACAAATTTTAGTTAACTTTCACATTTTTTCAAAAAATACGATATAAAAGCTTCTTCAAAAAATCGAAAAAATATACACTACAAAGTTCATTCAAAACTGCGACTTTTTTTTTCTAAATTTTGTCCATAATTGTTTATAACAATTTGTACCACCGCCCCTAATATAGTTTTAAAGTAGAGTTGGATGATATACTTGGAAGATATACTTGGAACGCAAGTTTGTATCTTTACATTGATGAATTTTTGAAACGGAAAATAAATAATTAATATTTTCAGTTAATACGTTAACTACGGTCTTATATTGGTTATAAGGCAATTTTAAAGAAATTTCATAAAAATGATCAAAATATCATCTTGAATTACTTGTTTGTATAGTAAATTTCACGTTTCCTTGCTGTTCATAAAGAATTTTAAGGCGAAAATATTTATCCTGTTTACATGAAACATATCTTTTAAGAGACATCAAATATAACCGGTCCTTATTTGTATAATTACGTACTCGCGATAAAGATGCGTAATGTTCGTAGAAAGACGATTAGTGTACTTTAATCTTAAAGGGTCGCAAAAACTTATTACCCACTCTGTAAATTTCTTGGAGTAAAATTTCACTTTAAGAGCGACATTTCACTCTGTTTGGAGTGTAAATTCTTGGACTCACTCCAATGCAGAGTGACATTTCATACTTTTCGGAGTGAAATGTTACTCTTACAGAGTGAAAATTCACTCTTTCGAAGAGTAGCTCAATTTTCACTCTCTAGGAATGAAATTTCACTCTATGAAATTTAGAAAGCATGTTATGGAATATCAATTGGATATGTCATAAGCTGATTTAATTCCTTGGATTATTCGCTTTATTGTTTATTATATTTATCATGTTTTTCATATTCTCTCTAAATTTCGTGGAGTGAAATTTCATATTGTAGTGAGTCGATAAATTTACAACCAAAACAGATTAAAATATCACTCTTAAAGAGTGAAAATTCACTCCTTCAAAAGAGTAGCTCTATTATCAATCTTTGTAGAGTGAAATTTCACTCTAAGATATTTAGAGATTTTAATATCGGTTGCGTTCTTCAACCGATGATAGTAAATAAGAAAAGTGTCGAGTAGCTTTACTTAAGTGACTTTAAATCGTTAAATTTTACAATTAAGAACAAATTTTTCGCAATATAGAAATCGATTAAAAGTTCAATTTGTTTATCTAAAAGATTATGTTTTAAAGTGGACTTAACGAAATTGGGTTTTTAAATTTATAATAATTTACCAATTTTCACAGTTATTAATAAACGTGATTTACTTCTATAATTCACTTATCGCTTCGTTTTACCGTCGTGATGTATATGATATAGGGAAAAATGTCCATTGAGTAATGTATGTAATTTGTATTTGAATATAGAAATATATAATATAAGGAACATTTTAGGTTCGGTTTCCTACACACATGTTTCATTACTAACTTATTCTACATGATTGTCAAGCAATATCACCTTTAAATTTCAATGTGTTCATTAAACGATATATGTATATTATCATCTTAAATTATTATGGAGAAGGAAATGTTAAGCTGAAAACAAACACATTTTTAGTGTCTTCCAAAATATGCAACTCCTAACAATATAACCGGGTATATTTTTTAGGAGTAAAATGGTTTAATGTGATTTAAATTGATGTGATTGATCGATATGAACCATTCTTCGAGGATTTTTAATATATTAACCTTTGCCGGTTTTATTCGTTGCTAATTATAATTTGTCGAGTAGAATATATGTTTGAATCGGTTTTAAATTACTTGAAGTATAGTAGATAATACCATAAAGGGCTATTAAGCATGCACATAATAGTCGATTGTTCTAGCGACACTCCTTAGTCTAAATTCGGCACTATATCTATGCTTTAAATCAATACACTTCCACTGTAATTCATTCAAAGGCGTTTAAAATTAAATCCTTTAGAATTAATTCTGGTAACAATTGCCTAATTAATAACTTATCATAATTTCCTGCAATATATGTTGATGAATGCATTGTCAATTATATAATTTAAATTATTAAATAATTATTAAACAAAATAGCGAAACGCATATCGTTACAATTTATATAAATCAAATTTCATAATTTTTTAATCATTCATTTTAATAATTACATTTATGAATTATAATATCAACAAAAATTCTGTATGTCAATGGCCATTACGATTCGTTTTTATTTTTAAGGATATAAAATCCATACACGCTCAACGTTTCGACCCAATTGAGTGATAAGGGGCTTCTAGTTTAAAACACAAATTACAAACAGATAAGCAATTAATTAATAATAGGCGCACCTTCCATTCTTCCGTCCCCTATTTCAATTGATTAATTTTAACACGCGCATGTATTAATCAATTTCATATATATATATATATATATTATATGCATTTGATAAAACTTTGATCAATTCCAATGAACATGAAGTTTCGCGCAGCATATATGTACACGCAAGTTCTAGAGTGATATCGCGCACAATAGATTCATAACATAATATGCATCAATCTATAGTTAAAAGTGTTTATTGTGTATAGCCATTGATATGTATTGTGCATATATGATTAATTTATTCATTAATTTCTCATGAAAGTTTGTCAACACATTTTAGGGTTGTTATGTAATTATGTAACGTTTGCGCTTTGTACATATATATATATTTTTTGTATTATTTTTTTATTTATCTTATTATTATTTTTTTAATTAATCCTTGGTTTAAATGATTGCAATTACTTGCTAAAGCACATTAATGTAAATTGTTAATATAAATTGTTAGTGCTTTCTGACGTCACACGTGGTGATTTGAAACCCTATTTAAAATCGTCTTAATTCATATGATATAAACATAAAATCTATACTAATATATATGCGTAAAGGTTTAATGTTTAATCGCAATTTCATTTCATCACGAAATATACTTCGTCGGAAAGTAATTATGATAAAACAGCCTACTCGGTTGTTGGTTTTGGCGCACCTGCCTATTATACGGCTATTAAAGAAACATGTTTGTGATCGATCCCACCCGAAAGGTTTACTCTTAAAAAAAAATTACCTCATCCCTTTCACTCTCGGTGCCCTGGCAGTACTTTTTTAGGGATGAGACGAAAAAAATTCGGTGCTAATGAAAAAGCCGATATATTCAGAGACACATTGTGGGAAAATACTTGCATACAATATTAGCTTACGTAATCGCTATTATTTTGCAATTTAGGGAAAGGGTTTTGTACCTTTGTCCATCTTTGATATTTTTTCTACTTTATATATGCATCAATAATGCTTTTTTAAACTGATCTCGTATATTTTATTATACATGCCTTTTCATAGAAAAGATTTACGAAAATACGAATTTTATATTATATATATACATTATATACATAATGTAAGTTTTCTTCGTTCCATTTTTACTATATATCCTTGGAATAACTTGATCAGAATTGTGAAATATAAAAAAGTTAAAAATTAGAGCGCAAGAGTTCTCGGACTAATTATTGTAAAAATATTTTAACCCGCGATGAATTTTTTTTTGTAATTGAAATTCTAAGTAGGCATACGAAAATCACACGGTATATTATATAGAATGTATAGAAATTACAAAATTCGGATTTTCTAATAATTGATTTATACATGTATAGTTGAAATGCGACGCGTAAGTATAATTCTGTTATAATGCATTATTCCGTGCTTCAATATTTTTTGTTTGGAACTTCTTATATACATTCTATATCTGTTAGGATTTCTCGCCACCTGAGGATCTAGTATTGCATAAGATATATCCTAGTATAGTAATACATTTTTTTTTACTTTAAGAAATAATTATAGCTTGTTATCATAATGCCACTATCAAATTCTGATACTTTTTCATGTACCGCGTATAGTATTATTGTTTATAAATGCCGAAGGAGGAAAACGCTAACAAAAAAGTTTCTATATACAATATAGTCTTCAGCAAAAAAGAACTAAACAATCACGATATATCCTATACCATCGAACGTATTCGATATGTTGAATATGTATATTTACCAGAAAGGCGGGATGTTACCGAATAAGAATGTCCCGCGAGTTAAGTATATGTTTATTTCAGGACGATAAAGTAAATAGATATTTTTATCGTGAATGCTTCTTCTTAAGGTGTGTGACTGTATATGTTTTTACCACTAGCACGTGTTCATCAGCCGTAGATCCTTTATTTAGTGTCGAGCAAATAGAACAATTCATGTATATGTATATATGTACACATATTCACTTACTCTTTCACGTATACGCACACATGTATATTTAAATATAGAAATATATATGTATATATACATGCACTTGCGTCGTTGCGAGTTAGTGTGGGTGATCATACGCAAAAAAATTATGCGCGCTATTAAAAACGACCGAGCAACTTTTGGCGGTCAACAAAGAAATACGAACTCTGGTCAAGAATCCTGACTTTATATATATACATATATGCACGAAGGCGTACCTCAATTTCTACGCGTCGATAAAGCTATTGCCAAATTCGATAAACGAATATCCTATTCTTCATCAAATTATATTTGTTAATTAAATTAAAGTATTATAATTGCGAATAATATTTTGACGTCAAAATAAGTGTAAATGTATAGTTGTTTTTTTTTTTTTCTTTTTAATTTAATATTTATATAGTACTGTTTGTTTAATAGTATAAATACAAATAGAAATCTATAGTAGTATAACCTAGCAGAGAATGAGACTATAGTTTATGTATATAATATATATATAGTAGTTCAAATATAGAAATATTTAATTTGCTCATGGCTAAAATGTTCACTATTCACTAAGGATGAAAACTGAAATATAAAAATAACCATTTTATTGTAATTTGTTCTCCATTATAATGTTAAATATCATTTCAAATGAATTTGGACAATATCGTGTAATAATTATCGTAATTAAGTTTCATGAAAAAACTCTGATTTTCCATAAAAATCACGGCTTGATAAAAAATGAATCTACAGAGCATCTGGAGTACCTAATAAATTATCTGACTGAAGAAGACATCTTTAACCCCCACCCCCCCCCCCCACATCAAATCATTTTCACGTGATATACGATGGTCACCATAGAAATGTAAACTAACGATGAAATTGAATTTTATAATTTCTACCTATAAAATGATCTAAAAATATTTCCAAGTAAATACAGTATGACGTTGATAATCGTGCACACTACGATTAAGTACGTTAGACACTTCTCGCGTTACTCTGAACCCACATATATTACATCTACAAATATCTTTCGTAGACCATAATTTAAAACATTTATCTAAATGTGTCATTTTCTAAATGTAGCATTCGTAAAAAAAAAAGAAGAAATCTGTCATCAACCATATTTAAGACCCGAAGATGCCTTATTATAGTACCCTTTTTTGCGATCATTTCTTTCGCCAGCTTGTGGACGGTTGTTTATGCAGAGCGGCAACAAATTACATACTAGAGGTGATTTGTACGGACGAAATTAGGCGGCGAAATTTCAAAAGTGCCATTCGTCATCTTTTTTTTTAACGAGCCAAGAAGCCGCAGGCCATATGAGCCTGGCACGCGCCTTGCTCTCTCGCAATTGCCGCATTTTCGTCGATGCACGACACCAGAAATAGGAACCGAGACCGAAACACAAATACGTACGTACACACACACATTTGTACTGGACCCTCCTTGAATGTCCGAAAAAATTAACGGCATTCGAGTGCAGCCACCCACTGAAGAGTTCAACTCCCTGATCGTATCCGGATTACATTCAGGTCCTGATGCATTCATACCACCAACCATATTCACGCACTTGCGTGCAGACATGGAAACCGCTCGTCGGGATGCACTGTATGCTCGAAACCTTATGTAAATGCGTCTATATGTAGTCTATGTAGGCGTAAGAATTCAAACAACAGCGTGTAAGCAGCTGCGGTTTTTGTATGAAAAGGAGTATAAAATAATGAAAACAATCCAAGTTAGAAAACTGAGTTACTCTCGGATCTGGGGTATGAACGACACGACTGATTATTCGGAGGCATTTATGGCCGTGTACGACGAATACCGCGCGTTATCAAGATAACCCCGAAACCGAGACTGGGGGAGGTTCAAACGAGAAGATTAGCGAAATGGGACGACACATAATGAATCACTGTTTGGTATATGTTTTTTATTGACGTCGCAAGAAAGCATGCTTTTTCTGACAGCGAAAGATTTTTTTGGCGTATATACTACACTTTATCATATATAGTGCGAGGCTGTTAATGGGAATGCTTAACGACCTCTTCGAGAACTCTTTAGTATTGTATATTTATATATATATTTATAAGTATCTCATACAAGTACACGAATCTAGTTACCAATGAAAGATCGCGGAAGGATGTATGACTTCCATTATATAATATAATCGCATTATGAAATAAATCAGTTAATTTTATAAACTGGCGGACTGATTTTAACTATGTGCGAATAAATATCAAAACATTCTATTTGTAATGAAAAAAAATAAAGACTATAAGATTTATATATATATGCGCAAATCCACGTAACATTTAACTTTCAGTGTCAAACAAAATTTTTGTATTTATTGCCCTTGAACGTGTGTATTCGTATTATGTACTTTCAAAGTAACAATTCACACTAGTGCGTGACTTTTACTCAACGACGTTAACGAGGGGACTCAATATTATCCATAAAGAGAACCTCGTTACTTGAAGGTGTTTGTGGCCGCTGATCAAGAATCGCAAGTCAAACTGTACTTATTCAAAATGGTGTATTTAATATGATTAACAAAAATGTTAAAATTCTTGGATGAAACTGTTAGTGACATATGGGATCTTATTGAAAGTATATTTACAAACAACAAACATATTTACAATAAGACCTTCTATAGAACTTAACGTTATTTTCTAAATTTTCATAAAATCAATAAGGGTCATTTTCCACCATTGCAGAATATAGTAATGTCGAGATTAAATTTTTAACACAGTATGATGATTGATTAAGATCACAAATAGAAATAATTAAAAATATTTGTTTTTTTAATGTGCTGTAAGTGAAATATAAGCCATATATGAAATTAAACTTTCATTTGGTTAAAATGAGATACAATTTTTTAAACCTCTGTTTTTTTTTTCATCTTAGGACGTACGTAACATTCACATTTAAAAGGTTTTATTTTAAATGTGAATGTTATGTTTATATAAAATTGTTATGTTTATATAAAATTTTATATAAGCATAACAAAAAGGTTAAAAATTCTGTGGATTTGCTTTTATATACAACTGAAGGTATATACATATATTCGCATGCACGATCTGTCTCCATAATTCGCGAAAACACCGATTGTCGGCATGGATTCTGACGTAACTGAATGCTCCCTCGAATGTACCAGAAAACGAGCCAATCACAGCTGTTCAATTGTCTCCCTCTCTTTAAATCTCAAGTTTGCGGAATAGTGATTGGCAAGATAGCTTGGTACATATACGTGTAGATCATATATGTACGGTATCAATGAATAGTCATTCAAAACGTTTGTCCGTACCCTTATGCTGGAACAGCATTATATATGTACATCCAATTGCGAGGGTTGACTACACAACGATGAATACCAATCGAGCGAATCTATGTTTTACTTATATATATATATATACGGTGTTCAAAAAGCATGGAAATGGTGGAATATTTCGTAAACCATCGATATCAAAAAAGAACGCTGAAACACGTGAAACGATTTTTTAAGAAATCTATATTTTTAGAGGGGTTGCGACCCCCCACCCGTAAGGGGGCTTGTGGGGCTCGAGGGTGGTCGAAAATCTTAAATGGCAACATAGGTCGAGTGGGGGCTCATTTGAAAGGTCTTTTCGAGACGAATCCAAAACACAACTTATAGAAGGCGTTGTAATCATCTTTCACGGAAATATTTGACTTTGAAATGTATATCATTTTCACGAAAAACGTTCATCGTAAGCAAAATGATTTTCGGCAAATACAAATGTTGCAATCCAACATGTTACAGTACCTCGTTACAGCATTTGCTGACAGAATACTGATATAAATCCCCATTACTATCGATCAAAATGATGGATCGATATCGATGGAAAAAGAGCGGATAATATAAATCCACGAATAACGATCCCAGCGCCACCTATTAGGCCCCCCTCCCCCTAATAGATTTTTTGAAAAATCTTTTACATGTTTCAGCGTTTTTTTTTTTTTAATATGGATGGATTTCGAAATAAGTTTCCATAAAATTCGGACATCCTGTATATATATATATATACATATGTATATTTATGTCAACTTCATTTTGGATTTGAAGGAACCCTATTTTATGCTTTTTTCTATAAACATTATTTTTTCAAATAGCATGAAATCGAATATAACAAAAATGACATAATATCATCAACAGTGAAAATTATTAGAAATTTATTGAATAAAGACTGTTTTATGATTTGCAGTATGATTTGACTATTTTATGATTTGCAAATAAATATAAAGTATCATATGGAAAAAGACACGATAAGTTTCCAATACGAGATTTGTCTTTGTTCAACAAATTTTTACAATAACAAATTTTAGACATAAACATAAGGAAACGAACATTGTCGAAAAAGACACAAAATGGCGTAAGGATAAGTAACAATCGACGAAGCAATATTGGCACAAATTTCATCAAAAATGAATTAAAGTAATTATTGAAAAAGTATTCGAGTCTTTAAAAACTTTTTAAAAACGTTTATTAATGACAGGCAAGTTGTTGAAGATATTAAAAATAGTTCAGAATGTCGGCGAATGTCAGAAATGAATTGGAAGTTTGCAAAAATAAATAAAAATAAAAATTTTTTTAAAAATAAAAAACACAGAATATAATTTTCCAAAAAGTGGACAAGAATTAAAGAACAGAGTATTGAATATCGAAAATAACCTAAAATCGTCGAAGCATATTTGAAGAATCTAGCAAAGTTGAAAAACGTCTAATAATTTTAGAAAAACTAAAATGGAAAAGTGACAATTAGTGAAACTTTTAAACATAGGGGGCTTACTCATGGTCTGGGGCACCGGATGCATACAACTGTATATGAATTTGTTTTCATTCGTAAACAGATGCTAAGAATTAACAATGCTCAATAGGTCCTTGTGAATTTCGATATTCTTAACGAAATCTCTACTCTTTTAATGTTGGTAACGAAATTAAATAATAAACTCTGACTACAAATTGACTACTTTCAAACGCATCTTCTTTGTCCCTGGTAAAAAAATTGTCATGGCCTCTCGAGCGCCATGGAAAGGCCATCTTCACATCTTAAGGTAGCTTAAGGTAACTTAAGGTTTGAAGCTTTCGAAGTTATATATATATAATAAAAAAAAAAAACAATAGAAATAATTGCATTTGCGAAAAAACCATCCCCGGAATAATTTCGATTCCTTCGTGCATAAGGGGACGTCGTATATTCTTGGAAAATATATAGGAATATCGCGTCCGGGGTATAGAAAAAAAAGTCGACTCGCTTTTTCCGGGAGACACGCGGAATCCATGGATTTACCAGGCGTGCACGTATATATACGTAACCTATAAGGTACATACATCTATCTATCTATATCTATATATGTTTGTATTATATATATATATATATATATATGGTCCACACCGCTGTTCGTAAGGGTAATCGATGATGAACATCAGGAAAAGAGAAGAGGTCGGATCGAACTCTGCAAGTCCGCGGCTTTTGTACCTCCTCCGTCGAAGCGATATGACTCAGCCGCACGTAAAAAGTGGACAACGGCTGCCGGCAAAAACGCGCTTTTTCTTCCGCTTTCGGCTCAACCATTGCGAGATGCGTTTTTGCCGTGTGTCGCTCGCGCGAGCGCGGGACTTCTTATGCTATATAGCGGACGGGCATCGACGGAGTCGTAGGCGGCGGAGGTGGCGGCGGCGGCGGCAATGGCGAAAAACCTCGCAGTTTTGCACGCTCGTTTCGCTGAAAGTCGAAATTGCAAGATCTATAGATATATAGAACGTTAAATATATATATATATACACATACATATAGAAATATATATACGTATAGACGACGCTGCAGAACCCTGGGTGAGGGAGGATGGGGCATAAGGGGCGTCGCAGAGTCGCTGAAAAACCGAGACCGAGAAACGCTACGCGAAACGTTGCGAACTTCTATTTCGTTCGTTTCCTCGCCTTTTTCTCGTCCTAGAACCGAGTTGGGTGAAAAAAGCACTTTTTTTTATCCGCATAGAGCGCTGCGCATGTATTGGATTTAGGCCGTTGTTTTGCGCTGCTCTAGCGAAACGACGTCACTTTGCGCAATGCGTATACGTTTTTGCGGATTTTATAGAAATATTTCCAAAGAACAATGCGCGATTGTTAATCCCTTATGGTGATACATTTCGATGGTGCAGGTATTGAACGCACTTATCTCCGCGACAATATGCTTTTCTTTATATGTACAACCGCGGCCGAAAGGCGAGAATCGTTTAATCCGAGTGCGCAAACGCGTTTGATCGTGTATTGTTTGAAGTCATATGTGACAAGACGATCCTTCTTTCGATATTCTAAACAGGATTGAAATTGTTAAGGAGAAAGAGAGTAAAATTCACTTGGTTAATAATCCAAAACGAGTAATTCGAAAAGAAGCTAGTGATGTTCGGAATTCATCCCAGCATACATCCATTGCGTTGTAAGAAGTATTTGTCATGGCATTATGTTTATTCTTTAAAATTTCTCTCGAAGAAATAAGTTACTCTTTACAAAAAAAAGTGTATTTTTCATTTTTTCTGTAAAGAAATTTCACTCTTTTTAGAATGAATCGTAAAATTGCCCACCATCAATAGTGAAATGTCGCACTTGCAGAGTAAAAACTTCATGATTTGAAAGTAACTCAATTTTCACTTCAAGACATTTTGAAAATACTATTATGTCCATCTCAAAAGCTGATGACACTATGACAGAATTAATTTAGAGATGGTCGTTTGTCTCAAGTTCAGACTCAAAATAGTAAAAATAGTTGATAGTCTCGTTAGCCTTGCCAACGAAAGCAGAGAGGATTTTTTTCGCACGTAAAGGTTTTTTCATGTTGTTTGTTAATTTCGCTTGAAGCAAAAACGCTTCATTGGCGAAAACAGCAAATTTTCCACGCTGGTAGACTAAAACTTAACGGTTTTTACGTACGTTTGTTGGCACAAGTCAAACTTACTTAGCAGCATTTAGATCGTAATTATACCTTAAACATGAACTCTCTAAATAAAAATCACTGGAAATTCCGCTGAAATTCCCAGTGAAAAAATTATAGCTGATTTTACAGCTAATTTCACTGATATACAATCAGTTAAATATATGTGGTTCACTGATGCAAATAGTGAAAGTCATTAATCACTGATTTAAGCAGCTGATGCAGAACTTTTAAATCATGTAAAAATTTATATTGTTTAAAAATAAAGTGACGATGA
>JAPYZR010004025.1:0-13070 GCA_030522945.1 Trichopria nigra
TGAGAACCGCCATATTGAATTTTTTATTCCGGACCATACATAGCTTCAAGTTTAGGGCTCGAAAACGCTTTTCTATATGGTACGGGATGTGTATATAACAGATATCATATAGAAATTTCAGATCTAAAAATTTTCTTAGTCGAAAAAATGGCATTTTTTTCAATAAATTACTTATAACTTTTTAAGCATTGGTTTTCGACAAATTCTGAGGTCATATTATGAAAGAGCACGAAATTTTATATCGGATATCATGTATCTAATTTTTTTTTTTCGCCACAGGTAGCGTACAAAAAACTGGATGAAAATGCGTAGAGATTTGAGGACATTCGTCAGGACTTAATGGGTTAAACATAATATAGGGTCGTCCCTAGGTGAAGATCATTATGGACTGTGAGAATTAAACTTTGAATGCATTTTGTAAGTGCATTGTACAGTGAAACATACTTCATCGTCATTTGGATTATGGGATATCAGGGATAAAACTGATTCTTGTAATGTAAATTAGTATATTAGTGCTCAGTGCTATTTCAACAGTGTCATTGCTTATTTAAATTTATTAGTGTATCAGAAGAATAATACTAAACATAATACTAAAAAAAATAGCCTTATCAAGAAAGTATTGGATGTGTGCACCGATTACTCCATTCGTGGAACTGAAATAATGCACTTTCCACATTCATGCAACAATACAATTCTTCATTTTAAGAACTGTTGTGATCTATATAATGGTATTGACTCAACACTGAAGCTAAAAATAGATTCAAAGTCATTGTTGGAGGTTCGTTTTCCGCATTCGCAAAGTCGAACATCACTCCGTTCATTGTCAATTATCTGATTGTTAGTTTACCATTTTTTTTTTTTTTTTTTTAATAAATATGATTGCTTATTTATCTAAACTTGTAAATCACTTTATTACAGTCACACATATATGTATAAGGTAGTGTTCAGCAACTGGTTAATCATATTGCATACGATGATTTCGCGCAATTTCAAGCAAAAAAAGTCCAGTATCAAAATTTATATTCAAATTCTACTTTAATCATGATAGAATTACTATATTTTTAGTTGATATTTGTGATATGTAGTTAAGTCGATAAAAGGTCACCATCAAACATTTGGTATACGATTGATTTAGTCGTTATGGCCCCTCATAAAAGTCCTCATACTGGAATTTTTGATTAAATATTACTAAGAAACAGCCAATGTATTATTGTTGACCAGTTGTTTAACAGATTGTGTTCATTTATTGGAATTTTCATTATCTTTCAATTCAAGTCTCAATCCATCACTTATTTATTTTTACACTTTAATCTGCAAAGATCACTTTCTAATTAGAATTATCTGCCTGTGCATTTATATTTAACCTACGTAAATTATGTTGAATTAATTTACTTGCATTTCACTAAGTAATGCAGTATTCTGACTATTATTACCAATGAAAGATTTTCTAATACCAAATTGTATAAATAAACACCAAACAACGAACAATTCATGCATTAAAAATTCCAACACTGGTGATGATGATTAAATAGTCAGACTCCTTCAAAGAGTAAAATTTTTTTTTTTTAAGTGACAAATCGTTTGAAGTTCGGGTTTCCGTCTAATAATGTAGAAAGATATGAATATGTAAAAAGAAAAGTGATTCGCCCAAATACTAAGAAGAGATTAAAATCTTACATAGGGAAGTACATACAGAAAACATGATACAGAAAAGCGACAAAGAAACGAAAACACCGACATTGTATATTCGGATTAATTAATTGAAAAGAGACCGCCCAAGAATCAAAATAGGAATTACTTTGAAACATTAAAAAAAAAAAAAAAACAATTACATTGAAAACAAAACAAAAATTCGATGAGTTTCGATAAACTGAAGTGAATTATAGGATTTCATCAGATCAACTGCAATTAGATGGATAAATAAATTATGTAAATTAATAAATGAATGAAAACGTGTTTAATATTCATGTTCAACATCGCGCAGAACCAAAACTCAATGTTCAATCCATGTCGAGATCATGCGCTGAATAATATATTATTTTTATCATTTCCACTGTGAATTTTTATTCCAAACGGAAATCAAATGGATGTACCTTGATAGGGAAATACCGGTGTCGGTGTCGTTGTATATCCAAACAAATTTGACAGCGACAAAACAAAGGAGGCGAGACGAAAGTCGCCTTTTCCCGCTGCTGATTGAACATAGGGAAAAGATCGCGGGAGAATTCGAAACTCCTCTGGATATTTGACGATTCCCACCATACTATCGCAAAATATAGAACTTCCATTCTCGAATAAAATTCGTTACGTCCGTTCCAATTTGTCACGTCAAGATGTTCACTTCGGACCTGAATTTTACGGCGAAGATTCGCACCGAGTATGCTGTACCCAAGGGAGAGGCGAGGACACACGTATCCGTTGCCCGAGAGCGGAATTTCAAATTGTACGCTGGCACGAACTGAAATTACTGTCAGGAGAAACAGTGGTTTTCGCCGAAGAATACGCTATTTTCACGGAAAGAAATAAAAATAGATTTTGCGAACGACCGTCTACTCCTTGTAATGGAATTCTCGAGTGACATCTTTACCAATTATTGTAAAAATATGATATCTTTTTCGTCCTAAAATCAATTTTTTTTTTGTTTGTCTGCGACAAAAGTAATGGACAATCGTTTAATTAATATTCAAATTAGTGAAAAGGTATTATAGATCAAAGAAATTTAAACGTTGATATATTTGTTCATTGTAGATATAAAATATTGACGATTAAATTCAATTAAATTCCATAAAACAATTGATTTAATCCATTATTAACAATATTATTTAAATGTCTATTCAAACTCCATTGTACATCAGGTCTCTCTCTGTCTCTCTGTCTCTCTCGCTTGTAAGCTTTTAATGAAAATCATTCCATATCAGCCTTAGAGTCATTAATAAATATTTATCAAAATTGAATGTGATATATTAGAGCACCACTTTAGATTCTACTTTGTGTGAATGAGTCGGTAATATTTTAATTAAACATCCATTTTCAATTATTTTTGTGCATTACACAAAAGTTCCTAACGACCAATAGATGTCGCTGCAGAGGTCGTTCTTCTCATTACTGGCGGACTGAACGCTGATATTTACTATTGAATATACTATATTTTTAATCAAACTTTGAATATTGCATCAATATTATACAGAAATGCTATATGTAGTAAAAATAATATATCAACATTGCAACGAAGAGTAATGAAGTCTTGAATACTTTGACCAATAGCAACCGTTAATCATTGATGGAAAGGGAATCTGAAATCATGACGGCTTATAATATCCAAAACCAATTTTTGCATTAGTAATCAATGTAAAAAATGCAATCGAATTTGAAAGTAGCATTAATTGAGATTGAAAATATCTATTCTGGGTCTGAAGCTAATTTAATTTAAAGATAAGATATTTGAAGATAGGATGATGTGAGAGTTTGATGTGTTTAGGAGAGTATAGGAAGTATTTCAGTTCGTCAATGATGATCACGATTTATGCCAATCATGGTTCTAATCTCGGTGAAGATACCCTCATTGTATAAACAAGGTTAGCAAAATCAATATGTGGCAGGATTATAGCATTAACTGACATCCGTCTAGTTCGTGTGGGCAACATTCACTCACGATACCAATGTTTAAAGAGTAAAGAGAAAGAGTGAGAAAGTGAGAGAGAGAGAGAGAGAGCGCAGAAAATTTACATACAAAATATACATTAAAGTAGTTACACAGTGGTGGGTTGTATAAAGTTGACCGAACATCAAACAAAATAATCGATTAAAATCGCGAAGCGTGTTTCTGTATAACATCCAATTATAATCTGTGAGAATGCATATATGTATACAGGTATGCCTAAGGGATTAAATATGAAATTCGTTAACAAATATACTTACTGGGATCCTTGACGGCAGTGATGACGAGACGAAAACCATTAGTTTCGGTTCCCCAATTGTCCGTAACGTACTTTAGCGTTACTGAGTTCGTACGTGTAGAAATCGTGCCTACGCTGGTCTTTGTATTTTTGCAAGATAGATCCGCCTGAAATAAAAATATAGATTTTTATATTCTGTCGATATTTTTAAGTATATATATATAATGTATATACGTATTCTATTAAAAATTTATTTTGTTTGATCATTGCGTATAAAACATATTAGAATGGATTTCTGAAATATATATTAAAAGTATATAAATATAAAACAGAAATAACCGCATAGAAACAATGTTAGTCTGAAATCATATTAATTTTTTTTAACGCCCTAGTAGAAAATGACACCAATTTCTGCCCAATATTTCTGGCCTCTATATGTTAAAAGTAATGGAGTCCATAAAAAATGGCCATAAACTGGTATGATTTTCTACTAGGGCGTTTGCAGACTGCTTAATGATAATGAAACGCTAGTTAATAACAATTAACTACCAGTACTGGTAGTGGCAGGCAAACCATTACTGTTTCTATTACACGTAGTGACGCAATATCGAATTCTTAATTGCTGAAAGTATAAAAGTGACAGAAAAACACATCTCTACATTTCACTGATATATATATATAAGCGTAGTTTTTGTTTATTGGTCAGAATAATGATTAGCAAGAAGCGAAATCGCCATATTGAATCATTGATTTTAGTATTGTTTAATTATCAATAAACGTCAATTTTTAACAATTGATATACGAATATTTTAGAGTGATTTCTCATTAAATTACGGACCGATCTTTTAGAACGCTTTTATTCCCAAAAAATATGCCCAGAAGGATATAACAAGTTAATTAATAATTAACAAGTTAATTAACAATTAAATTGTACTTAAATGAAACGATATTTCATTAAACATGTCTAAAATTTGAATTGGAACATGTAAAACTCAGTTTTTTCAAATAATGAGCTATAAAATTATAAACTTGAAAAAGAGCGGAAAATCGAGTATAATGAAATGACGTTAATAATGAATTTATGAAAAAAAGTAATAAAATAACAATGAGAAATTTGACTTTTTTTCTTTCTTAAACTAAATTTAAACCACCTCATTTTACGACATTAATGAATAAAGTTCGCACACATTATCGAGATGAATACTCGAATTAACGAAAATCTAATTTTATCTAATTAAGTCAGTTTGCATCATATCTTTAATCAGGAACTTCTCACTGATTAATCACGATCTAATGTATGTTGCTTTCATTCTGGCTTATATTCGACTAGTACGAACCTTCACATATAGATGGAAGGACAACTTAAACGTCTCCTATGAGAAAAGTAGAGTAGTCAATCAGCTGTATGAGCTGTGCTGCGACCGCTCATTTAGATAGATTTGAAATTATTACATATTTGATTATATTTTTCTGTCTCTGAAAGAGGGCCTAGACCCAGGCCGAAAATTTATATATTTCTTTTGTGGTTCTTTGAACCCTGTTGTATAGTGACCGTTTTTTACTTATTTTTGAATTCTAATGTATGAAGGAAATTCTTACAAAAAATTCGAGTGTATAAATAAATTACGACATATTAGTTGTGTCTTGATGGTAATAACATCATTTTGATAGCTTGACACCCGTCGGGAAAAAATTTATGATGTCGAAAGTAATTTTATTTAAATAAATTATAAAACTTCATATACCATGCGTTGCAGTAAACATTTTCTGATAAATTAATAACTATTCATAAAAATAAAGAAAACGAAATTAATCGATCGCTGATTAAGGTAAAGTTAAGACATTGCTGATATCAGAATTGACAGTCAGTTACGGTAATGAGACATCCGATGCCTGCTTTGTTCAAGTTTGATAATTGGGTCAGGCACGCCAAGGTCTAAAGGGTTATTAAAGTTAATGATATATAGATACAAACAAACAAAATAATATCGAATTTACAGGAAAACAAAACACACATGTGAAAATAATTTTCTATTATAAATCGTAGAAGACATACCGACAAATGTGATTTACATGCATCCATCCATAAAAAACATGTTTTCCGCGACGGGATTAGACTTCTCCTGAATGCGGAAGAATAAGAAGAACGGAAAAAATGAAGTATTCATGTAAATCCCTTACAAAAGTATGAGACCCTCTTACCTCGTCATTTCCATTCCGAATTTATTTATTTTCATAAGATTGTTCCTCAAGGCATCATGGAAAATATCTCGGGAGGATTGCCAACAGTCGTTATTATAACCGCTTTCTTTCCGTCCCAATTAGCGAGCACAAGCGGCCCTATATAGTAGCGAGTGCGCGAAGGATAATCCATATTTAATTATCAACCGGCATCCGCCAACCATTTACCTTGCGTAGTGTTGTTCCGTTGCGAGATATTTTCAGAGGTTCCGTCGGCAAAACAAGTAAAAATAGGGTACACGCAAACTGGGAGAGAAAGAGATTTTAAATAAAAGGGACTTCAGTAATTGCTCAGCAGGATAAACAAGACGAACAATAATCACGAGAATGCAACTATATCGGAGGGTGGCCAAGAAAATGGGATAAACGAATGAATAACCACGCAAAAATGAAACTAGTTGCTGATGTATATATACTGTTGAAAATAATGGCATTTTTTAAGTCTTACAATTTGATATAAAGACGCCCCTGGAGGCTGCCAACCTCACTGCAGGCCCTTCGCGCTGACAAATGTTCGCCCCTGTACATTATCCCGTATAATGTAAAATTTCGTTTGGAAGAAAACCTCATAAAGACGACCTTAGAAATGTAAGAATATCGTATTGATGTAAAAGTAACAAAAATCATTAATTTTGATGCAGCCAATATTAGTTTACCTCATCAATGTCATTTATATTCTTATTTAACGATGTTCGTATCCCTTTGTAAATTTTAATAAGCTTCGCTTATTCATGTTCCTTAATCTTAATTTTAGAAAACCAAAAATATTTTCACAGTGACACGGCGTTGATCATTATACATAGGTTACAAGGTCATTTATTAATTGCGGCTGCGTATTCTGGCGTGGCGCTACAGGAAATTAATCTTTGTAGCAAAATACGGCATGAGTAGCGAGATTCGCGGTGAAAAAGGTGTCTTTTGTTTTCTCGCATAATTTGCCGCCGTTTTCCATAACGTCACGTTTCGCTGATTTGTTACCTTTCCATAACTCCTTCTTAAAAGGCCACAGCGAATGTCACGAATTTTTCGTTTCTTTCCATACAACGTTAAATTAATGATATATTACTAAAAAATATAATAAAACTGTGTTTACACTTAATTACGTAATAAAATAACGTCCGAAAACAGAATTTGCAAGTTAGAAATTTATTTTTTTACTAAATCAGAAAATAATTACATTCTATAGTCAACTATAAAGTAAGAATTATGTAAGGAATAACCATGATATACGAATAGCAATATATATGAATATGAAGAAAAAAGAAAAAGTTGATCTTAAAAATCAAAAGTACAGCCGTGCAGTGTGCAAGAAGAAGATAATCGCATTTATATCAAGGTCAGGTAAGAGTAGGTCGTAATTAAAAACTTTTCCCTTGAAAACATTGAAGAACCACTTTGTCGTACGTATGAACCGCGTATGCTCGGTCGTGCATAAAATCTGCATGTGATAACTTAGCTAAGAATAACCAGCAATTAAGGTGTGCTCCAGATATATAGTATAATAACAAAATGTTAAGCGTCAGCTACTTACGGAAGAAAGCTCCCTCGTAACACGGACAATTGCCTCCTTTATCACTTTATTACATTAAGTCTTGCGGGAGTCTCTCGGTAAATCTGCATAAACTAAAACCGCTATAAAATGTGTAAAAAAACTTGCTGCATATTTTAATGTGACATTAAATCTTAACCTTGTCTTTTTGCAAAGACGATTAATCACAAACGACCAAATTTTACTATTTTCACTTTCAAATTCACTTGGGAAAAATGATGTAAGTAATTACTTATTTACAGACTACATTTATAATAAAACCTTATGGTACCGGTACTGTTTACCTTAAATTTTGAAGGTACATGTTGTATGGCATTAAGCATGTAAATTTACACATGAATTGTTTACCTGGTAAACAGAGCAAATCATTTCCCTTCAAAACTTTCATTACTCGATGGAAGCTATAAGCTGAAAAGTCGAATGTGGACTTAATTGAATCGAAGCTTGAGTGTAGACGTTCCTTTAAGAATTACTCGCAAAGCATTGAAACGTTATTCCTTCCCGTGGATATTTTCATTGGCGAGAGGGGCAAATATTTTGACGCACTCTCTGAGTAAGGTGAGGCGCGCAAACAAATTTGCATCGTGCCAACGCGTCAATGTCGGTGGTTGCGAATTTGCTCCGCAAGAAAGGACGACAAACAGAAGAATCGAAAATCGATACCTTATAAAATTCGCACGAAAAACACCGGTCGACGCTTCTTTTACCATCAGGCGTCGCGTGCAAAAACGTGTACGGTAAAAAATATGACAGTGGGG
Source organism: Trichopria nigra (assembly GCA_030522945.1). Taxonomy (NCBI): domain Eukaryota; kingdom Metazoa; phylum Arthropoda; class Insecta; order Hymenoptera; family Diapriidae; genus Trichopria; species Trichopria nigra. The sequence continues at coordinate 8,445 of JAPYZR010004025.1, forward strand.
ATAAAGGGGAAAAAAGGAAGGTACTTTGAGGACGAACTTGGGAGTGAATCAACACCCCCGAGGCTGCCCGGTGTGCGAAACCTCGAGGAAATGCAAACGAAGTTTCTTTTGTACCAGTCGTATTCGCGGTAGGGATGAGGGACATAAACCAAACGACAGTGGCGATGACAGTGGCAGAGGAGACGAGACCGGAAGAAAAACCGCCCGGATGGCGACGAGATTAGATACATCTTTGAAAGAGGCCGTTCTGAATAGGACGGAGAATCTCGTCTAATCTGCATTTACATCTACAGTATAGTCGGTTCTTGCACCGAGAATGGAGTACCTATATATAAGGGTAAACCTTGCAAAAGCGTTTTCGGCGATGTGCGCATGCGCGTCTATACGTATAGTAACTGTACACATGTACAATATATTGAGGCTCATGTCGTGCTCGATAAAGGATAGTGGAGCACACGGATAAATACCCATTACCAATCATGCACAATGAAGAGACGTATCTGCTGTAGGCCGATTATAAATGTTCAATTGTTGGTAAAATTGTACAAATGACGTTAATTAAGTCGCATGTAATGTATTTATACAATAATAATTGTTAATAAGACATTATTGTGCCTACTGTATAATGCAGATCTATGTACAAATTTCATTAAAAGGACAGGATCTATTGGGAATTTTGGCAATGCCTTGATCTCAAAAACATGATCTTAAATAATCATCGCTGAACACCCTATAGGTGATTGAACTACGTTGAAATTAGAACAATGAGATTATTAAAATAATCGACATCAGCCTTTGCCAAGCTGGAAATCTTACTGTCTTCTCAACTCTTGTGTCTGTTGAAGTTCCTCATATCACTGTAGCGGATGTCACGGATATTCCGTATTCCCCAATATTAAACGCTAGTAAATATGCTTATCATCGCTTTGATCACGATTTTGATTCAACTGTCATATATCTATAAACATTAAAATATAGCACAGCGGAAAATGTTGAAGAAACTATAAATATTAAACGAGAAATTAAAATTATTTTTTATATCTTCATTATAATATTTATATATTTTTGCTTCCAGTCTACGTTTTATTTTTAGCGTTTGCAATGTCTTGCTCTATATATATATTATAAACTCGATTATCGATTCCAGTACGTCATAGAGTTCATTCGTGATATCTCTTATAAGATACTTTCTTCTTTTCAGAAGACATATCTTCTCTCTTATTAATATTTCAAACATACGACGATTTCCTCTTTTCCTTTATATTTTCAATTGCATCAATCGGATTTTATTATTAAAATTCTTTTTCGACTGAATATATACATCTGACAATTTTACTACTAACTTCATGAAAATGTTCAGTAGTATGTCTGTTTTAAGAAGAGTCTTTTTTAAATTTTCTTTTCTATAATTCTGAATTTGTGGCGATTTATCGTGGGATTGGATCCCCCAATGATCAGAGGCATATGTCACCTTGTACTTGAGCTCTATACATTCCGATCATGTCACTACTGTATTATTATTACGTCTGTATACCTAACTTATTAGAAACTATAGAGGCACGTTATATATAAAAAAAAAACTACTTATCACCATATGGTTGTATACGGAAATAACGATTGGCAACGATCGTCAAATAAACTGGAAGCTCGTGATGCAATAATATACTATCATCATGACATACTTAAAATATATTATTACTTTACATATACTAGATTGTGATAGTAAAGTAACTTTTAATGAATTTTGCCGTTTATGAATTTAAGAAGAATGTTAATAGTAAGGGGGAAAATATCTGAGAACGAAACTTTCATAATATGGATAGAATCAAAGAATATAAAATGCGAAAAATTTGAAAAGTTGAATTATTATTTAGAAAGTGATTTTAAACTTTTAAAATACTTTATTCCTATTAACAATTTCAAAAAATTGTTCAAAATAGTTAATAGCTTTACTCTTTGATATTAGCATTAAAGGATTACAATGTTTATTATTACTAATATGTATAATCTTCTTATAAACAAAAGCATTAAATAAACATTGTGTCTAAATTTCAATTTGTGCATCTGCACAGTGAACAGTTCTGTCAAAAGGTTGAACAAGGTCAATGGCCGGGCTTCCTACTCTACTCGGGGATGAATCAGCCCTTAATACAAATCGATAACCGTCGCCCTTTCAGCGTTCGAACAGTCGCCTGGTTCTACTCCTACTATATACTACGCGTGAGTACGTACGACATTATTTCCGCATATACATTAGTCATTCATGATTATATAACACCTCGTAGTAAAATTGCATTTTAATAATTTTTAACATTATTTTTTAAATTTATAAGTTACATATAAATTGTTAAAATAAAATGTTGACATATAATGTGAAATTTCTCAGATATTTAACGTGATTAATATGTGAGATTTATCATTGCAATGTCATTCGACTTCTTTTGTGACTTTTCAATATTAAACAAATATTATTAATTTAATTAATAGAACCTAAAATAAAAAAGAATATACTAATTTTTAACCACGTATTAAATCGAATATACCTCAATATAATTAGTATATCTGTTATATATTTGCAACAAGTTGCAATTTTAACAATAAACTTAGCATTGACATTCTTATCTTATTCTGTCCAATCAGACAATGTTAAATTAATGTGCAGTGTAGTTGCAGTGCTTATCTGATGTGCACGATAAACTGCTCATATAAAGAAACCCAATACAAGCATATTTATTGATAAATTCAATGTTGCCAATATTGTTTAACTTGGTATAATTGAATCATGTGCCTGAAGTTCGGATCGTTCAAGTTGAACGAAAATTTTGGACAAAAAATTTATTTATCTCTGGTTTTAAAAATGTCGTAATAATACTTTCATGTCAATCGTCACAATCATTCACTATTTTTAGGGTGAAGTTTTACTTTTTTGGAGTGAATTGAAGAATCAGCATCCTATCAATGTTGAAATATTATTTTTGAACCAGTGAAAAATATAGTGGCTCAATTTTTACCACTAAGGAGAAGGTTATCCGTGCATTAAAATAGGAAAATCATCGACCACTATCGTGAACAATCCCGCGAAATTGGCATTATCGATTTTTACTTAAAAAAATGTAATACTTTCTTATCAATGTAGCTGATTATATATTTTTTTAAATTGGTAATTGGTAAAAGCAAATGTCGTCGTTATTAAAATTCTATATATTTTCATCCTTTATATATATATATATACTTTTGATAAAGTTCGTATCAGCTTTAGAAGGTGAGCTTTAAATTATTAAGACATTAATTTCATAAGGAAACACTTCATCGGTGTTTCTTTATCTCTTGAACAATTCTTTTAGTTCTACAATATTGATAAGGGAAACGTCATTCACAAAAATCCAGATTGTCCGCTCAGAGACGAGGCTGAGGGAAATGGCCTTCTTGATGTTTTGTCAGCTGATTTCGAATAAACATAGCGATGTTTCACTTTGCGTTTCCCTTCGGTTCGTATTTTTCAATTGAGACATCACATTCGTTTTCTACTCCTTGCCCCTCTGTTTTCTTCACCTGGCCATTTTCGATTCGATTTTCGTCGTCAATATGCCACGTTACCCCAACATCCATTCGAACCCCGCATCATTTATTTACCATTTACGTTGTTCACGTTTATTCTGCTGCGTCGTACTTATTTTGTGATCGTGTTTGTTTACTTCAGTACATTGCAGGAACAATTGGTTCGTTATTCTTCCACTGGACAGTTTCTTTTTCTCTACTTCCATCCGACTGTCCTTTGTCATTTGGCCAATCTTTTGTCTTATTCTTAATTCTTGATTTCTAGTAATATATAATCTCCGGAAAATCAGTATAATTTGTATACTTTTTAAATGTTCAAGTTATCGTTGTACCTGAAATTAAACGATATTTAAATTTGCCACTCGAAAGACAATAGAAACAATTGATCCGTGCACATTAAGGAAATAACGTACAGGAATAGTTGTGAAAGAAACCAACCATTTCGAGGCTTGTATACCGGTCTTGATGAAGTAAGCTGTACTATTTACGAAACGTCTGCAATAAAGGGTCAGCTCGTTTTTTCGACACTTTCGAGCAAATGTTAGCTAGAAGCTTAGAGTTGAACGAGTGCATGAAACTCCACACTAGCAGTTGCCTCAATTAGTACTCAGAATATGTTTTTATATTATTACTATATGCACCAAGTGTAACAGAAAGTCTATTACAAAAGTCTATTAAAATCGATGAAAATTAACCGAATGTGTCCTAATAATTATAAATTCAGTTGATAGTGTCTATTGAAATACCCATTAAAAGTTTTCATTGTCTTTTTATTACTGTTTTTGTTCATTTTCTTCAGGTCATTTGTTCATACGTAGTACGTAAAAAGAATAAATTATTTAAATAAAGTAATTGCATTATATTTAATGCAAATCAATGTTTTTGTTAAAAAGTTAACATTCAATTATTAAAGTAAGTTAACATTTACTCATACAGTCTTCTATTCGTTTCAAAACCGTCGACATACTTGCTAAGGCAGCTACGGCGAGGAGCGCACTCTGCTCTGAATTGGTTCCTTTTACTGACCTTGCAGAAGGTTTCAAGAAAAAAATGTTCCGTAATGCTAGT
>JAPYZR010004026.1:0-23386 GCA_030522945.1 Trichopria nigra
CCAAATTGTGAAAAAACGTTTAATTCACTTTTTATTCATACTTTTATGGTTGAAAAGCTCGGTCGATAATTGTTCTACTTTAGAACCACCTTAAGATATTATTTTTCTTTATGTGGTTAATGTTTATTTTGTACGATGTATATAGCAGATAATTTTACATCGCTCAGCTTAACATCGCTTAGCTTAACGTCAGTAATAAGATTCTCGATATATGCAATTACATCGATTAGTTTTACATATAACGTAACACCTATAATATACAAATTCTTTTAGAAAATGTTTTAGACGTAATATTTATTTATTATTTATTTATTTAGACGAAAAATTAAACATGATTTTCGGTGACTCAGATTGACGAGATACCTGCTACCATCATACGGAAAAACCGCCAAGCTTAACAGAATGAAGCATTCAATACGTCGTATTTACCATAGGCGGAAAGTAGATGTCTTCTTTTTAATTGTTTATTTATGAACGTACATATGTGTACGTTCTGTCCTTCTGTCGAAATTTATAGAAAATTACTTTGTAATTTATATGTATAGTAAGTATACTCATATGTAATAAGTTGTCCTGCAATTTTTTATAATTGTGACGGCTTATGTTGCTTATACTTTCACAAAATATATAACTACCCCGAAATTTTTATAAAACGTTTCAATAATTTTAAAATTTCCATTATCACGACCAAATAATAAACGAAAAAATATAGAGATTTCAAAAATAGCATTGGAGAACAATGGGTAAGCATTGAATAGTATTCCTGATCAAAAACAATTGAATACTTTTAATACTTCGACCATTGTTATTCTTAAAATTTACTACTTTATTATCTATGTGTCGGTATGTCGGTAACTGATCAGGTTATAAATTAATTGCATATTATGCAGTAAATAAAATGTTTACTCTTAGTCGCGTTTTCATTTTTACTTTCATTTTTACTAATTTTTATATTACAATATTTTTATATTACAATAACCGATTTAACTACATATTCTGGAATGTTTGAGCTTTGATTGCAAATTTGTTGCTATACAAATTGCCCCGTCGGTCACAATCAGAAAATTTGTATTCCGTTTTATCGACCGCGTCAGAGAATTATTTGTTTGGCCAGGCATCAAGATGGAGAACGGTGACGCACCACCAGGTTTACCCAGTTTTAGCGGTCAAATACAACTTCAAAAATTAGGTCGATCCTTTCACTTACGGTTTAGATTTCTTTTCTTTGGATAAACCGTCACATCGCGTTATAGTGTGGATGAGTCCTCTTAGAAAGTATTTGCACTATTTACTGAAACAAGTGTCCCGATGTGCACGTGTTCGAATTTTGCATTCCATATCATTTCAAAATTTCATTTACGCAAACGGAAACAAACGTAACGTACAGTTTTCTGCAGTGTTTTGCTATGAAGATATTTTTGATAAATATAAAACATAAGCGTGAATCGTATATTTTTATCAGTTTAAAAGATGTTAAGATTAGTTAGGAAGTTATAACGAAGACTGTGATCGCAGGGAAGTGCCTTGTATGTAATATTTTATGCATACTTTAATATATTTATTTATCAGCCTATACATAATTGAGAGGACCAAATCTGATAGACCATTACTGAAAGTTTATTACGCATACGGGGGAGATATATTTTCATGTACCCGGAGTTCTACTTAAGTAAAAAAGTAGGCCAAGTACAGATCACGTATAAAATGGAGAATAATATCGAGCAAAATGGATCTGGCGGTACAGCTCCAGTTAAAGAAAATTCCAAGACTGTGACTGTTGTATTTATTTCATTACTTTTGGACCTATTGGCTTTTACTATGATACTTCCTTTACTTCCTGCCTTGTTGGATTATTATCAGCAAATTGATGGTGGCAAAGGATTATATTCATCTCTTTTAAAGAAAGTTCACAAAATGAGAATTTTTTTCGATGCACCTGAAATAGTTAATTCAGTATTATACGGAGGTACGTGATATCCAAGATTAATCTATATTGTATATGAATAATGTTTTTGTAGCATATTGTAATTTTACATGTAATTTCTAGGATTCTTAGGATCACTATATTCATTTTTACAATTTCTTGGGTCGCCAATCATTGGAGCACTTTCTGATGTTTATGGAAGGAAACCATTAATGATACTTTGTTTAAGCGGTGTCGCTCTATCTTATCTGTTATGGATTTTTTCAAACAACTTTGGATGTTTCATTTTGTCAAGGATGATTGGGGGAATTAGCAAAGGGAACGTTAACTTGTCGATGGCTATTATTTCAGATTCTACTACGGCAAAATTAAGAGGAAAAGCAATGGTACATTTATGACATTTTTTTTAAGCAGGTAAAGTTTGAATAAATTTTATCAGTAAACTAAAATGTTATTCTTCTTTCAGGCCTTAGTGGGTATAGCATTTTCCATAGCTTTTGTCGTGGGCCCAATGATTGGTGCAGTTTTTGCTAACATGTCAATTGGGAATCGTAAAGGACAATGGTACATGGGACCAGCCATGATCTCATTCGTCCTTGCCGTGATTGATTTGTTTTACATAACATTAAATTTAAAAGAAAGCTTACCACCAAAATCCAGAGCAAAGTCTTTAGCTTCTGGTGTAATGGGGGCACTAACATATATCAACCCAGTTGACTTATTTCAATTCAACGGAGTTTCAGGATTACAAAATTCAGGTGATTATCAACTTAATCTTAATTGAGAGAATATATAACAGTTTATAAAGGATAAGGATAAAGGATAAAGGATCCTTATCCTTATAACAGTTTATATATAAACCTTATAAAGTTTTAGTCATTAACTTAATGTTTATATGATTCAATTTTTTTTACAGAATTACGTCAACTAAGAGGATTGGGACGATCATATTTTTTATATTTGTTTGTCTACAGTGGACTAGAATTCACCCTCACGTTCCTTACTCATTATTCATTTGGATTTACACGCATGAAACAAGGCTGGATGTTTTTTGGAATTGGAACGGTCATGGCCTATTTACAAGGAAGATGGGTTCGATTTATACCTGCACATAAAACGAAAATGATAACGGAATTGGTTCGTATAACTGCAGTATGCTAAAAATAATGTAACTGATAATTTAGATCTATAATGGAAAACTAACATTTTTATTTAGGGTTTATGGATGATTATTCCAGCATTTATGTTCATTGCACTAGCCAAGGACGTTATTTGGTTGTGCATAGGAGTATTCATTTACGCAGTGTGTAAGTATATAAGTTACTATATACTAAATTGAATAAAAAAAGATTATAATAAAAAATATCAAACGGAATAAAGTAACAAAACTTTTCCTACAGTTGAGGCATATAATAATAAACTCATATATTCTTTATTTTACGATGATTATATATTTATTATTTTAATTGATATTTTACAGCTACAGCAATGGTCGTAACTTGTATGATGACTCTTGTGACTCGAATTGGTCCTGACAACCAAAAAGGCATAATAACTGGTACATTTAGATCACTCGGAGCGTTAGCTCGTGCTTGTGGACCTATTGTTGCCTCTTTTGGTACGTACTTCATAATTTATATTATGTTATACAATCGTCAGATTCACGTATTGCATACTAATAGGATACTTATTGTAATCGCAAAAACTAACAAGAATTTGAATTGATGATATGTCCATAACGATTAAAAGTTACGTGATAAAAAGAACAATATATTATTTACACTATCGTAGGATAAAATGTATTATCCAAAGAAATACACTTAATTTTTCATTTTCACCTCATTGACAACTTAATGAAGAATACATACAAACATTCATTTTATAATATTTTGTAAACAGTTTAGTACTGTAAAATACGCATTGATTTCGTTATCTTGAGACTTTTAAGGAATATTAATTTTTAAAGGATTCAAACTTTTTTTTTCAGCATTTTGGAGCCTTGGAAGTAAAACGACATACCTGGTTGGTGCAGCAGGTTTAGTCGTACCTCCTTTAATTTTAAGATACACAGAATAGATGTACGTAGAATATTTTTTAATTGCGATTGTTGATATATTTATATTTATTTATTTCATATGTATTTTTGTAAAGTATTTTATACCCGTAGAGATCCAGAACGTATTCTGAATTCTTGTACGCTAGATTTCATTTAAATCGATTTAGAATTGTTAGATAAAAATATTCCGTCCATGCAATTTTAATTTGATTTAACGATTCACGACTGACTATCGTCTAATTCTCCAATAATTTAATTTGAATTTTGAGTTAATAAATGAAATTCTAAACAATAATGAGGCTTGACCACAAGGGCTTCCTTAATTATTTTTGTTTTATCTATAATGTGTGCAAAATTTTCAACAAGCATTCGATTCATTTCCACTTCCGAATGAAATTTAGTAAATTTTCATACGAACAATATATTTCGAATATTTTTCGCGTATGCGATATATTACAAACAAATTAATCTGTATTTCAAGCGATACGTTCTATTGATAGCTTGCTATAATACACGCTTTCATTCAAAACCAAAGAATTTAAAATTAAAGTTATGTACATCCTTTATATATGCGGAAACGCCGATTTTTGGAATGCATTATTACTTTGTTTTCTTGTACGTATGAAATCATTTGAAAGCGATTAATTCGGTAAGGAAATTTACCAAATTTTATTCAAAAGTGGAAACGAATCGAATGATTGTTGAAAATGTTGTATACGATTTGGTTTATTGGAAGGTTAGAAACTATATTGCCAAGGAGTCGACTTATATTATCTTGTGTTCTGTTACAAACAAGAAATTTTTTATAACCGTTTAAAAATATTTAATATTTATTATTTATTGAGTCTTGTAATACAAATGTTATATAATGTTTTTACTGAATTTTTACATTTTATACTTTATTTACTGTAGTTGTAAAAAAAGACATCTGTTTTTTATATCTAAAATACTGCTTTATTAATAAACTTTGAAATGAAATATATATAATTATTAGTATATTATTAAACCTTTCCCATTCTGTGTTATGATTACTACATTATACTCATTTTTATAGACTGTCTGCAAATTCGTATATTATTTTAGGTTTTTTGTGCCTTTGAACTAATTAGGAATTTCTGTTAATAAATATATTTCAGTGGTTTTACGTTGTATCTTTCTCTTTTATAATTGCAAATATCTTTGCATTATTTTGTATTGATACCAAATTTTATGTATCAGAAAAAGAAATTCAAAATTCGAAAATAGCATTAAGGTCGATGAACTGTTTAATGGACTGATGGATTTATCTTTTTTAATTTTGTATTGGAAACTTTTGATTCCAGCGTTTTAAACATTTTTTTAATATATAATATATATTTAAGGGAAATCGTCGAATGAGAAAAAGGAAGTACAGAGATTCAAGACTCACACCATCATAAATGATTAAAATATAATTATCGTTTAATTATACGATTAATTATAATTATAAAATTAATTATAATTAAACAATAAAATTGGAACATCCTATAAAAAATCCGAGCTTAATTGCAGAATTTTTAAAAATACAATTTAAAAGATCAAATAGTAAATACAATTTTTAAATTTCATATTTATTTTCTTTATATTTCCAAATATTTCGTAAATACATATTAATTTTATCTGTCAATTGTATCAAGATTGTTATATAATTCCGATTACACCATTAAATATATATATATAATATATAAATTGGAATCTACATATATATAATGACTTTAGGTAGTGCTCTATTAATTCAATTACAATTCCGAAAATTTTCAGAAAATGAATTGATGTACAAGATTTTTAACTATAATTATAAAGAAAAATATGAGGATAACAAATCTATGTACAAAAAAAAAAAACTGTACAGCACAGAAACAAAATATTGTTGTACATGATGAATCGAGCACTTTTCTAATTTTGAAGTGCACATAATGGCTAAACAAAATTAAATTAATATATGAATATTATATTTATCAAAAAAATGCCTTATTAATATCGTTTAATACAAATTCATTGTTATCACTCCGGCACAAATTCGTTGATGGCTTTTGAATCACTTATTCATCATGTGATAATATACATACAGACTTATTAGTCTTCAATAAAAAAACTATTTTCAGTTCAGTTTCAAAAGTGTATCGAGCAGCTGTGCACAATAACTTGCATGCAAGTTACAGAAAACTAATTTCCATATGTTTCATTGACTAAAACTTTTGTAATGTTTAATTGTATTGTGTCAATACAAGAGAGAGTGCTTCTCCGATGATTGGATTTGTTATTGATCGAGTTATTTTAGTGAGCGTATAAATAAACTCTGCATATATTGCGAACTTCAACGAGTAAGATCTCAAAGCTGAAGGAAAAATTTCGTGAATTCATACATTCGTAAGTTTTATAAATTACGGACTTTAGCAACAGAAAGTTAATATATATTACATGTGTGCATTTAAATACAAAAAATGTTTTCGCGCGTGTGATGTGCTGTATTCGTTTCGTATCATTGCAATTTTTTGGTAACAATAAAATGGTTATAGTGGAAGTTGGTCTTATGCGTTTAGCGAAATTGATGTCAAAGATGTTCTCCAGGTCACGAATTGATGACCAGGGAATTCCTATAGGTTTTTAGGACATTGTTAAGTTCTGAACAATTTTATAACATTTTGTTATATTTTGTTAATGTAGTAATCGTGCTCTGATCTAGTGTCCGGCTATTGATCCCTTTAAATCGCTTGGTGTGAAAATTGAGCCACTGTTTCAAAGAGTGAATTTTTCACCACTTTAAGAGCGATATTTTCTTCTGTGTAAATGCTGATAATCTTACTTGTTGGAGCTGATGTTGCCTTACTTGTTCCGTACGATATTTTCTTATATATAACTTGAGGGTAGGTGTTGAAGAAATATAATATTTTTTGTAATTGCAAAATAAAACAGATACACTAATATCAGGCATCTAAAGTACTTTAAACACTATCTTTACTCAGACTCACCCAAATACAAAAAATAGGATACCTAACTCGTACGTAAAAGTACACTTTACACCTTCGTTAGATAATATACTAAAAAACAATAATTTTCTGTTAAACAATTAGCTGCATGTGTCGTTAATAATATTTTATTATTATTTTTTTTTTTTTTCTTTTTGTAGGAATGCTATTACGCACTCTGTAGCAAGAATTTTGATTTTGATTATTCATATATCAATGTTTATCATATATACTTTTATGACTTGATGTATCGAGGAAAAATAAATCTGCGGAAATTATTCAGTACATTGAACCATTCTCTTGTCATCCATGCACCAAAATTCCCAGTAATCAAAAAGATTCAAAAGCATTCAAAATGGACGAAATCAGGACAAAATGTATAAAAATGCATTCGTTTCATAATGTTTTAATCCTTCGTAATCCGTTTTAATCCTTAACGTGTCCATTTCGAATGCTTTTGAATCCTAAAATACACTTTCAATTGCTGGGTCGTGAATTGATGCAAAGTCATCGGCACTATAATTGTGCAGTTCAATTTAAGGAAAAAAGATTCTTACAATTTCGAGTCGTTCGCTATAAATCGTGCTTCCAACATAATTGTAAACTTCTTTAGTTGACTTGGAAATATGTGGGAAAATATAGCGTTATCGAATTTTTGCGTAACGTTTCAGATATTAAATCAGATATGAAACGTATACATAAAGAATTCTATATTATAAAAATTATAGAAAAATTATAGAAAATAACAAATTTGTATGAAGTGCACTCTTCAAATTTCGGATAATAATATGAATGCATTTTCGCAGGTATATACATTTAGACTGTTCTTTTTTTCCATTATGACATAATGGACTGAATAATGGAAATAGATGACATTTCGTTTTTCCAAACTAAACGTACAAAAATCATACGTATGATACATAAACGTCAGTTGTTGACAGGCATATATATTTTAATTCTGCGTTACATAATGGAAAAAAAGTATTTTGTTTAAGCAACCATACGGTGGCTGTATCTCAATCATAAAAATGATTGTGCCAACGAATCTTTTTTTCCCCATGGAAATATATAATAATATAAATTTTATATATATACATAAATGCTAGCAATTTGTATACAATTACGTCGGGAATAAAGTAACACTAATTTAATGAGTGTGCATATATAATATGCAACGATCAGTTTTCTATAAATTGTAGTCTACATTTTTATTTAATATTTATACTGTCTTGAATGATTTCAAGAGCGATCGAATACTGATAATCTAAATCCACACCAACGAAATACTCCAATAAAAAAACGTAATTAATTGTTTTGTCATTTTTTCAATGAATTTTCTTATTTACTGCTAAAAAATCATTTTATCTCATTCATTTACATTTTAAAAATAGTGACATTAGAAAATAAAATGATGTGTAAACATCTATAGATAGGTATGTATCCACTAAAATATACATATTTAAAAATACACTCATTTTAAAAGTCAATTCGATTTATCAAAGTCAAAACATGCTTACATTTTATTATGACCTATAATTATAACATATAAAGAATTTAAAAATTGAAAACAAATTTGATACTCTCTATACAATAATATATGTTTATATTATAAGTTATATGGTATATGTATTACACTGCTCATTCTATATTTTATTATATTCAGAATGTATGATTTTCATGAAAAATGTATAATCCATTAATGCGGACAATTGACGATTTCGTCATACGGATGTATAATAAATTCATATCGCATCATTTTGATCAAAAGATCTGGTCTTTAGATAAAATATTTCAGTATTCTTGAAGAATTTTAAATTGCATTATTGATATAAGTATCCTAAAATAAATTATTAGTGTAACATAAAGTAATGGAATATAAATGCGAATAAACAAATATTATATAAATAACCTACATATATAGATGAGAAATATATTTTAAAAATCTTTTGATACGATCAATAAACATATCAACACATTTCTGACATATGTAATTAAGAAATTAGGAAACACTATATACCATATATTTGATGTTAGTTCATTAAATTGAAAAAAAAAGGGAGTGACGGAAACTTGGCGAGAACGGACTCTGATAAAGCTGATGCATTCGCGATTCACTTTAGTGAAACTGTCATATCAACAGATAAAGCGATGTATGTATATATATCATATGAAGAGGGAAACAGTTTATTGCCAAGAATCAACAGTTTTCCTGCGAATGATTCACCCGTCCCATACGTCAAAATCAACAAAGTCAAAGGTATCATCAAGTCTTATTACTAAAAAAACATCTGGCTTTGATAACATTGGCGGAAAAATCATGAAAGAACTGCAAGATGAAGCAATGGAATTCACTACAATTTTGATCAATGCTACCTTTCGTTTGTCTTTCTTTCTATAGTTATTGGAAGGTAGCACGAATAATCATGATATTAAAACCTGGAAAAGATCCAAGCTTGGACTCATTTTATATAAGCCTATTAGTCTACTTCCCGTTCTGTCTAAAATCCATTAGAAGCTGTTTCTAAACAGAATAAATTTATAATAAAAAGGAAACGTATCCCTGATTAAAGTCAATGGAATAACGTATAAAATCACAAAAGCTGTTGAACGTAAAAAGCACCGCTCTGCGTTGTGTTCTTGGATGCGTGCAAGCATTTGACAAGAAATGGCATGAGGGATTATTATATGTATAAACTAAAAAAATGACTTGCAAAACACTATACATTATATCCCGATGAGATCGCAATACTTGAATAAACATCAAAGCCTGAATCCGGCAAGGTAGCATCTTGGGTCCTGCCCTGTACTTATTGCTTATACTTCTAATGTGCCTACTGCATCGCAAGTGTACCAACTGCAACGTATGCAGATGATATCGCATTACTATACATTAATTCAAGTTCAATCTTAGCTTCTCAGTTTCTATAAGATTACATTCACATAATCCGACATGCATTCAAATAAACTGCATAGAGAATAAAAATAAATGTCAGTAAGTCAACGTATGTGTGACATTTACTCTTTGCAAACGCACATGCCAAAGAATACTATTTAACTGCAACAAACAAATCCAATAATGTGACCGTGTAAATTGATCGCCGCATTACACGGAAAGAGCACATTTGGACGAAACGAAAACAGTTAAACTTGAAACTAAGAAATATGTACTGGCTTCTATAGGCAGGAAATCACAATTATCAGTGGACAACAAAGCACTCGTCTGCAAATAACTTCTAAAATCGATTTGGGCATATGACGCATATCTCTGAGGGAGTGCATCAAAAAGCTACATCATTGTACGGGGAAGAATTCAGTCAAAGTGTTTAAGACTGATCACGAATGTACCGTGGTGTATTCCTTAAGATCTCAATAAAAAAACTGCACAAAAAAAATTAAACGATTCCATCAAGATACAAACATCTCATTCCCACAAACTAGCTGCAATATTTTACAAAATTACTCGTTCAAACTTAAGACTATAGAAATTCAAGTTCCTTTGGTGAACAAAATTGAAAGTTATATCAAAATGTATCTTTGTAAATAGTCTTTCATTATAGCCTTTGGTTAAACCCAGAAACCTCAACGGCAAACAATAGAAAAAGGCAAATGCTTGTCAAAGACTACTGACTCAGCAAAACAGTGGTTATAAAAAATGCTGAGGATACAACGATGGAGAAAACTACCAGGAATGAAAATTCCATAGAACTACAAACAAATAAATCACCACCAATATTTGTAAGTGGAGTAGAAGATATATATCCCTTAAAATCGTTGCTCGACAAAAATAGCAACTACTGAGTCGAGTACACTTTAAAATTACTGTTCAATAACAAGATCAAGATTCTACCAAATTCAGGTAAAAATATCTAACGATTGCCGAAGAACTTAAAAAAAAATACTAAAGTCTTCATTTATCAGATGAAATAGGATAAGAGTTACAAAACAATTTTAAGATACGTACATCCATCTGTCGATACTGAAGATATGTAAGAAAATGCAATTGAAGAACACAATCACATAGCTTTAAAAGTAATGAATATACGAAATAAATATACGCAAAAACAGTTACCTCTGTTTTTCGTCGAAATTCAGTCAAACGATAACAACCAAAAAATATACAACATAATTAGACTATTGAACATTATAGTAAAATTGGAGCCACTTTACAAGAAAAGAGATATTACAGTGTATGAAATGCCAAGGTATTATGTGTTAAATGCGCCGAAAAACATGACACAGGAATGTCTGATTAAAGAAAAAATGGCTGAGGTGAAATGCGCCAATTGCGAGGGAAATCTCGCCGTCAGCTATAACGGATGCATTGTACGTAAAAAACTTCAACAAAAGCTATATCCAAAACTAGTGTTTACAAACGGAACCACAAAATCCAAACAACAAGAATGAAATCAGCTGAAAACCCAGATACAAACAAATTCGAAGAAATGATGTTCCAGTTCATGACCCGTATGGACATAATGCTATAAGTACAATGCTAAACCTACTTACTACATTGATCAACAAAATGAAATGAACTACAAACTATAAATGGCTTAGCTCAAAGAACCCTGGGATTAAAAACTTCCTAAAAACCACATTATTGACAGAATGTTAATTAATTAACATCCGAAATACACTTTGCAATAAATAATTAATAATTATATGAAAATTCTACGCTATTCAATATGTACTACAAACCATCTGAGGGTACAGCACATAGAGGTTAAGCTTTAATTATTAAAAAAGAAATTAAACATTACGAAATTACACAAAACTGCACAGAATTCTTACATTTGTTATGTACGAGTCGAGGATATTTATATAAATGGCTCAGTTACCTTTTCAGCCATATACTGTCCACCCAAATACTCGATTAGCCAAGATAAATTTTCGGAATATTTTGAAAGTTTATAGAATCGCTTTTTAGCAGGTGGAGATAATAATGCGAAACATTAACGATGCAAAAATTCGGATTTATTCATAACAAAAAAACTATACCCTATGAAAGGGGGTGCTCCACAAGGCAGCGTTCTGGGCAGTGCTCCTTCGGAATACTATGCCTGATCTACACTGCTGACCTACCTACCATGATGGGTATAGTACGTGGCACTTTCGCTGATGATACCTCAATAATGACATCGCATGAAAACCCAACGTCTACTTCCCATATTTTACAAAAGTATTTAATAAAAGTACAGCAATTGTTGCGCAAATCTGCAAAAATCACATTTACCCTACGTAAAGAGACATGCCCTACCCTTTTATTAAACGAGAAACTACTACCCAGTAGAGATTCAATCAAATGTAATCAGGAATACATTTAGATCGGCGTTTAACGTCGAGAGACCACATCTGGTCAAGAAGGAAACAATTAAATTTCCAGATATGAAAACTGTACTAGCTTCTAGGCAGGATATCAAAGCTATCAATAGAAAACAAGATATTAATCTACAAGTGCACTATATATATTAAACCTGTATCAGCAGCAAATTCCAACATAGAAATAATCGAATTTTTCAAACGCTTAGAAATATTTTAAACGAGGCTTGGTTTGTACTAAGCGAGATAATAAGAACTATTAGAGAAGAGATAGCAAGATATGAAGAAAGTTTCAAGAATATACTCAGTACAAACCCCAATAAATTGCGGCATCAAACCTTATATTCAACGATCAGCATATAGTAACAGATTAAGACGATACAAACCCTTATTTTAATCACTTTATGAGTACATGCATATATAGTTACCATTTTAGATTAGCATTACAGTATAACTGTTTATAACAAGTCAGTGAATGGTACTGACCAATGGCGATGCACATGCGCGTTATGTTAATTGTATACGTAATACATATTTCCTATTGTCACCTGTGACAATTTGTACATAAATAGAATATATATATATGGCAACGGGCAGTTTCCAGGACTGTCCCGGATGACCTATATGTCTCGAGGCAGTTTCCAGGACAGGTTTTATACACAATGCGGAATAAAAAACCGAGTTTTAGGCAGGTTGTGACAGTTAAGTTAGGTTAGTTTTAAGCGGGGGGAGGGGGGTCCGGGGAGTCAAGCCCCCCCCCCCCCCCCCCCCCCCCCCCCCCATAGGGGATTCCCCGTTGCTTCGCAACGTGTAAATGGGATAGAAGTGGAATTGTTCTGGAAACTGCCAAGAGACAAATTTATATATGTAATAGAATTTACATGTGGTACGGTTTTTAACACATACTCACGCACACTTTCACACGTACGTATATATATCGTATTATTTGTTATTTAAAGCGGCGACTACGTTATTTTTAGGTTATAAATCAATATTGGAGCTTAAACAGCGAAATTTTACTTACAAGTTACAAAGTAATAAAATAAAATACCCATTTAAACTTAATGAGCGCAAAACAATTAATTTGAAACTAATAAGGTATATTCGATTAATTAGAAATTATAGTACTCGTTGTTGGAACGATGAATTTTATACTGTTTCTATAATTATTATGTTTTCCAATATAGTAGAAATGACTTCATACCTTGTAAATGAGCAATGATACGGCCTCATGCACTTTGTAACGACTATATGCATCACTTCCAGTACATCCTTAATTAATTAACACTGCGGCACAGTATCTGTTGTTAGATAGTTTCTCTTTTCATTAGAAGTTTTGAAAAAAACTTATATCCGTATAAAAGCAATACAAAATTGAGACTTTGTTTCATTGTAATAGAGAAATCGTACTATCAATATTCTAAACGTATAACTTAACTCAAATGACGTGGGAAATATATAGTTACAAATTTCATGGTTTTACGTAATCGAATAAAAAATATACGTATATGTAAGATTGTTGATGCAAAATTCGATGTACAAATGAACAATCGAAGCAAATAATATATCAATATAGCATTTGACTGATATTATTACATATTCTTAAATCGATTCGCGGAATTATTTTGAATTATCAGTTTGAAATAACATCCGATTTTGAAAAAATAAGTCGTTTAATATATTTGCAAGGACAAATCTTTTAACACGGACCTGTTAGTTACATCACTACAGCATTAGCGATTCATTGCCACTTCGGAAAGTGATAATGATATATAAACACGATAATGTATTAATTGTAATTATGTACGTAAATTTGCTACGATGTATTCAGATCTTTCATACATCGCTTTCACTCATTCGAACGCATTAGAATTCTACCAAATATAAATCATGATATTATACGTAAATATTACAAAAAAAAAAAAAAAAAAAAAGGGAGAAAATCATTTTTCTTATATACAGATGCTAAAAAACGAAATGTCCATTAGAAATATATATAATATGTATATATAGTTATATAGATTGAAAAGAACTTCGTGGATATACGTTCGAGTGATAAATATACAAAAATTACAGTGGTTGCTATATTTTTTAATCGCATAAGATTAAAAATAGAAAAATTGACAGGTGGCTTTTGTATATATATATATATTGTATGTATATATACACAAACCAAAGTAGAGTAGGTACGGAGAGCCGGACATAGTCCTTAAAATCGATTGCTATATATACAAGTATACAATGGACGGTTATCGCGCTTATCGTATTCCCTTATTGGAGGGTGTTTCTATGCTTATGTATTTTCGGGATTGATTATACGATTCTGGTGTCAATATTATTATACTTGCCAGTTGACAGCTCATAACATCGTCGTCAATATTTGGACAGTGCGTAACATTTTCTATAGGGTACGTGAGGATTTTCTAAGTCGCCACGATTATGACTCAATTTTGAAAACTATAATCTGACAGCAGTTGACAGTTGTCAAAATCAATTTCGATGTTAACAACATGATGAAATTTCGTCGTCATAACGACTGCGTAAAGCTTTTGAAGTCAAAAAATTGTAATTCATTTGTCAATTTTTTGACACAATTGACAGTTACCGGAAATATTTGTCAAATATTGTTTGGCAAAACTATGTCAAAGTACGAAAAATATTATATAGCTCGAAATTGAAATTTTGCACGTGTAAATACTTTAAGGTTGCTGATTAAGAGTTCATTTTTATATCTTTGTATTTGATCGGAAGCAGTCCGTAACTTTGCTTTTCAATATAAAATCAATTTTTCGATAATTCATGATGGTTTGTGAAATATACTCTGCATTTTGTAAGTTTCAAATTGAGAAGTTAATGTGACTGAGAGTTACCGTCGACAATTTATAATCGTTTATAAAATTTCCTAGAAAAATGAAAAGTAAGAATCGTGAAAAATCTGTCGGTCATGCTCTCTATACGCTTATTAAAAATAAAAGAAGATAAAGAACATACATTCTTTAAAATATAATGTCTCACAAATCTCACAATGCATATTAAAAATGTATGCATATATAGTACTATACGTGATACTTCATTTGGGTCGACATGAAATTATTACTTTTTTATACCTTTATACTTTTTTCGTTTTGGTGAACGAAATTTTAGATAGACATGAAAAATGATGTTAATATAAAACAAACGGGGAGAGTTTAGGTAACTTACCTTGAAAATGGGTTTTTCGCATACTTACGGAAATATATCGTGGATTTAAATGATTTTGAATTTATCAATTTCACAAAATTTTTACACACAACAAATAATAAAAAGTTCTTTTTTTTTAAATGAAAATATATGTATATAATTTTGCGATACGTCGAGCGAAACAATATTAATTTATGCAAGATACGATATCACCTAAGAGTCGTTAAGGATATTGTTAATAGAAAGAAAAAAGTTTATCAATGGATGTTGTCACATGATTGATTGAAAATGTATTGTTTAAAAATGCATTATCAATTTGCAGAGAAACGCAGAGTTTCAATGACTAAATTTTTTTAACTGCATATGTCGATCGCACAAAAGAACTTTGTCATTATAAAAAAAAAAAACAATTTTATAAACGTTAAAAATATTTCTATACAACGGATGAAATGAATGAAACGACTGAAACGAATGAAACGAATGAAATGAATGAATATGTAGAAATGAATTAAAAATGAGATAAGCGATACAATTTTTACGGAATCAATACATAAATTCGGCCAACTTCGTTTGGGTCTAAATAAAAGCTAATAATGACAAAGAATTTAAACTATCGTATAATTATTTTACGAAGCATTAAAAGGGTATTATATACAGCACAAATCTCCACGCCTACAAGTACAAATAATCAAATAAAAATTAAAAATTATACAATTTTCTGATTTCGTATCGTTTTAGATACAATGACGAATAAAGAAAATATTAATTTTATGGAAATATACTGCGAATTAATTAGTGTTATATTCATCAAACGTGACCTGAAAGAAGAACAATAGAACTGTACCAGGCGATAAGCAAAGTTTTAATACTTTTAGGATCAACAAAAAGTAATCAATTTGATATCATTAAGAAGTGAGTCGATCAAATGTCGAAATACCTCGAAAAGTGACTCGAAGTGAAATTTGAAAATCCTTAAAGAACGAATATCTTAACGAAGAATATATATATACTACGTCAATCATAATTATTGGTTTACGATACAAAAAATGTAGATGCGGAATATCGAGTCTGGAATGTTAAATTAATTATATATAAACGTACAGAGGTTCAAGCCTTTGACATATAACTAATTAGAAGTAATCATACTAATAATAGTAATAATAAAGTATAAAATTGAAAAAATAAGCGAAGAAAAAATAATTTAAATAATTGAACGGAAACAGTTATCTAACATCTTCTTGGTCTTCTGAAAATTATCACAATTCGCTGTAATCATTTATAAGCATTTCCCTCGAATTCTGTTACAATGTTTAAAACTTAAAAATAAAAAATAGTACGATTTTAATAAGAAATCGTTTAAGCTTTAGATATCGAGTTAACTTTTATAACGATCCGATAAAATACAATTTCAATTCATTATTTCGTGATTCATTATCCTATCGGTATATATATATACATATATATACTTACGATACTGGAAAAATAACAACACGAATGTTTGAAAAACAAGGTTTTATGAGTACACCGATGATTTTATAGCGCGAACACTTTTTATGACATTGTCGTCCATTCATTCTTTATTGAAATGAACATTTTGCCCGAAACGTCATGAAATCTCAATACTACGGAAGCCAATCGATCAAAAATGCTGATTCATATCGTGAGGCTGCGTGATTTCCATATACTCTGAAGTCATAAGAATGTATATAGGTAGAGCACAACATTTTATGAATGAGAACGTGAAGTATACAACGTGGGTGGTTCAATGTATGGTGATCTATCCGGTTAGGGGCGAATATACTCTGTGAGGTCAAAGAGAGATCCTGATTATAATGTGTATGTCAGTTTTTGAGTATCTCGCACTATCGACCATTAAAAATAATTACGTTTCATGCACACTTTCTTCATTTATTTGCAGCCAAATTACGTTGATTGAAGTATATATATATATATATAAAATAATCGATTTCAACATTTTGAACGGAAAAATTATATACTTATATTATATACACAATATTTTTTTGAGTTAATATATATATATCATATAAATCGACTGTTTTTCCAAATTACTGTTAGCCTACATGAATACATAAAAACGTCTAATGTGTATTTCCGGGACTGTCCATGACGAATGTTGCGAAACCTCGGGGAATCTCATGTAAAGTTTTGGACCTGGAAACTACCCTTTGACGTTAAAAGTTTCCGGTACATTCCGGAAAACTGCCAATTCATGAATAAAACTGTCGTGGCAACTACCTTTTGACATGAAAATATAGGGTGTCCCAAAAGCGTGGACGCACCTGAATATTTCGGAGAATAACGGCGCTAGAAAGAAACTTTAAATACAAAAGTTTTGGAAGATCTGCAAGTTCATTAAACGTGATTTTTCTAAATAGGAACCCCTATTCTTCGAAATAAATCATACCATACTTTGCAGATTTCTGGTACAATTAAAGTTTTAATTATGCGTAGTTAAGTACCTAATTACCTTATGTATTGCATATTCATTTATATATAATTGCGTACAGATTTTGTCACTACATGTATGTGTGTGTGTGTGTATATACATGTATTGTCTCATATATAATACTTGTAAAACATTTTTTATATTTTTTATAATTATTCAATCATTTTTCAATTTATGACCTGGTATACAATTCCTCATGACACTTGATGTTGCGAACGGAATTGATGTTTCTATTATTGTGTCATATATACGGCGTAGGTTTTTCTGCAGTTTTCCCTGTACCTTTACACACCCAAACAGGACTATACCTCTCAAATATAGTCGGCTGCACTCGCGCACATACATAAGTTTATGTACGGACCTTACCATCGTAACGACGATATCGGCATATATATGATGTAAAAATTGTCGAGGTCATGAAAGAGAGGCACAGTTCTAATAAATGCGCTATAATTGATGAAATGATGGAAATCTTTAAGGTGTTGCTATTTTCTTTATTGTCAGCAGAGAATCGAATCTATTAACCTTGCGGTCGCTTCGCGACTCCGACTTTGTGCCGGTGCTGGTCATCTCTTGGTGAATATGCTTGAAAGTCCGGGACACGGAAAAAAGCCCCTCAAGATTCACATCCGAATGGATACAGTATATTGTTATACCTGGTCCCAAGCAACAGGGAATCGAGCTTACAGCCACGTGTCAATTCCGATTTTGCACCGCAGTGCTGGACCTCGATAAGAAGGAGAAGTTCGAAGATTCGGAACGTGCTGGCTGCAAAGAAAGTGAGAAATTGGTTGATTGAGAACAAATTGTATTATTGCCCTTCCAAGTGTGTTTGGAAAAACGTGGTTTTCTCATGACCGAGGTAATCTGAGGTATAGTAAATCCGTTTTATAACCCCATATTATTATTTCCGAATTTATCACAAAAGACAATTAAAAAATATTTAAACCAATTTTGGAGTAAATATTCTGGTATCCAATAACTTTTTAACAATATTGCTTAGGGTTCCTGGTGAAAATGTCCGTAAAATCATATGAGATTTTGATAATTCCTTTAATACCCTAGATGCTTCAAGGACATTCTCATATTATTATAAGAAATGATAATAACAAGAGAAATCTTGCTGAATCATCTGAGATATTAAAGAAAATATCAAAATCTCATATGATTTATCATATGATTTTAAAGAGATTTTCACCGGGGGTGATTCTTCACAAAATTTGTCTATTTAAAACATTTGCGATGAGAGGTCCAGCGTCAAACACTTTGTATACTTAGACAACAGGTAGATGATGGCCCATCCCAAAGATAAATAAGCATAAACATGTATACTATTTTGTCTGCTTTCAAATTGATGATTGATTCATGTTTTATTTAATTCCAATTTGTCGAGATATAGCACATATTTTGTTAACAATGGAAGGAGTAAAAGAATAATAGAAAAAATTAGAGCTGAAATGATTAGCTTTTGCGATCGTGTTTATAAAAATAGAAGCTGATAAGGAGAGAGAGAGAGAGAGAGAGAGAGAAAAAAATTAGTAATAATAAGAAAAATGACTTTAGTAAATTGAGCATAGTTCAAAGGCGAATGACACAGAGATAAATACAGAGCTAGAGGATCAATTGTGAAATATAACAAAATATTATTATTATTTTAATTTTATACCCACATAATACTTTCAACGATTAGAAATAATAAAAACAATATAATTGAAAACAAACAACGATACAAATAATATTTGAAAAGTAAAAAAAAAAAAAAAAAAAAAAAAAAAAAAAAAATTAACTCCAAAGTCGTTTTTATCGTTTTTCCGTTGGATCCTGTATACATATATATATTAAAAAATCCTATATATATATAATAAAATTTTTATGTTTTAAAATCTCTGTGTCCGGGTAAAAAATATTTGGAGTTTACATTGGCGTTCTCAAGGACTAAAGTACCGAAATACCTTAGAACCATAAAACAACTCAACAGACGCCACTCACAATGGCAAGACGGTTAAAGGACGTTTTCACAGTTCCACCCATCGGACGAAGCAAAAACCAACTATATAGCATCCACTCGAAGCACACAAATATACGACTGATGCGGTGACCGCATACTTTAAAATAATGCTAAAAATCCGAAAGTGATGAAAACTCAGATTTGTACACTTTTAAAAATTTTCCTAAAATCTGCTTATTGCAGAGCAAAAATTAGCAAACAATTTTATACTAAATACTTAAAAAAATGGTATATAATTAATGGAAGTATTACTGTCGGTTTGCCAAATGAAGTCAAGAATTTAACTTTCCATTAATATAATAATATTCTACCAATAATTCGTGAAATTTCAAGCAATTTTGAATTAGTTGAAGGTTTTTTGCCAACTTGTTATTGATTCTAATTTAGGGAATAGAATTGCAAAATATTTTTAATATTTGAATTTCTAAACATTGCTTTCCAATAAATCTATCGTTAAAGTTTGTTTGCAATTCTTGTATATTTTTAAACTTTCATCAGGATATTTTGAAAAATGACAGAACCTCAGTTTAGAATATTACTAGAGATGCCGCTTTTTCTACTGTCTTTCTTTCTATCGCACATTTTGCTCGTATACAGGGTGTCCTTTAATTGTGAATTATTTTTAGTAGGTAATTGTTGTGCAAATACTATGAAAATACTACGCAAGTGTTGGATACTAAAATATGTACTTCAAAATATTTACTCCAAAATATTTACTCCAAAATACGTGCTCCAAAATTGATTCAAAGAAAGTATTTTGTGATAAATTCAAAAATAACTTTATAGTATTATATATATATGATGATGGACATTTTTAAAACTTCAAACTTCGAAGTATTATATTGAAGAGGTATTAAGGAAGGAATAGCTCGGAACAGTACTGCGCATGTGTCATCCCTTCCGCAGACCATTGAGCACGTTCTATATCCACTCTGCCGAGTACTGTAGGCTTGTTACTCGCGAAACAATAACAAAAAAGAAAAGTCACAGTCGATAGATTCCTTATATACTGATTTGAATATTTCGAACCTATGCTCATTATTATGGGCCAACAAATCAGAATGGTACGTGATTTTTAGTGATGATTCACAAAATCGAAAACTAAGATTAGATTCGCTACAAAATGGAAAAAATGACTAAATAATTATATAAAACCCATACCGTATTATAGATTGAAAGCTAAAATTGATGATTTTATTTTGACTTTAGTTAAATGACCGTTGATCGTGAATAATCTCGTTTAAATTATTACTAATAATATGGTCGACGAATTCTTCTTCTATTAAAGTTTTGAAAATATTCGTTTTCGATTTTGAAATGATTTATATCGATATTGTTCTTTCAATTTACAGAATTGATGAAACTTTATAAAATATTAGGTGACCAACTGTGTTGGATCATTCAAGTTATGATGAATTATCGGCCCTAAACTGCACCGGATGACGGAGCGCGCGGCCAAAGGCCGTAGAGGCTAGGCCCCTACTTTAAGAGGGTTCTAAAGTGGAACAATAACCGACCGAGCATTGCAACAATAAAAGTATAAATAAAAAATTATTGACACTTGACAATTTTTCACAATATGGCCTCTGAAAGTGTGATTCTACATAGTATATACAATCTCCTCAAAAATTCTACTGACAATCGTTTAAAATAAATTGAGAACTTTCGAAAACAAGTTATTTTTGAGTCGGGTAAGAAAAAAATAATTTGTTTTCAAAAGTTTTCATTCAATTTTACATAATTTTCACTGGAATTTTGTTCAGGTATTATATACACACACACACACACACACATATATATATATAAGTATATCTAATGTATAATATGGGGACTGTCGCTTCGCAACGTTTTAGTGGGGGAACCCCCTATACTGTTCTCGCCCCCGAGGGGGCGTAGGGGGGAGGGTGGACACAACATGCCTAGCGGGGGGCCTTGCCCGCTTAAAAACTAACCTAACCTAACCGTCCTAAACCTGCCTGAAAATTCCGCATCGTGTAACACTACAGTCCCCAAACTATACGAAAGATATATTTATTTTTTGGGGACTGTTGCGAACGGAATCAATGTATATATATATTTGATGTACCAGGCGTAGGTTTTCTGCAGTTTCCCTACGCCATTGCACACCCGCAGACTTGCCAGATAGGCCAAGTGGGGATGTACATTTCAAATGAAAATTGGGCGATTTATCGCCCAAATCTGGCAAGCCTGCACACCCGAATGGGGGTACTTCTCCAAAAGTCGGCTGCAGCCGCATAAGAAGAGTGCCTTTAGGATACTTGTACGGGCCCTTCGCAAATGGCAACGATATCGCGAAATACTCGACATATTATGTAATGTGGAAAGGGTGGAAACGCAGATATTAACAAAAAGGGAAAATGACTACTATAAATGCGGTATTTATTCCAATTTCGAATGGGTCGTGACCGGTTGGTGTGTGCACAAATTGAAGTCCTCAGAATATACCATATACCTACATGAAAATGACCCGAAATGGTACTTTAGACATACTTATATATATGTTATAATCCATTTTTAATCATTTTTAATCCTTTTTAATCCAAGTTTTCACCTATCAATCTGTTATATTTTACTGGGTTAGATAACAGGAGTGAAATTTTAGGGAGCCAAGGGGGTTACTTTATTAAATTTGTTGTTTCGAAGATTTTTTTAAACCTTAACTGTTAGTATTTCAAAAATAAATATATTTTATAATCAAATATCTTTTAATTTAATGGAAGTAATGTTGTCCCCGCTGTTTTTAGTTTCCTTGATAAATAACAATTGACATTTATTGAAGTTAAATGTAACGTTTTTGTATTTTCATATTGAATGTTTCGTAAAATAGTCCGATAACATATATAATAAGAAATATTACGATTCGTAATAATGCAAATAATAAGTACCCAGATTTTTATTAATATGTGCCAGCTATTTGCGGAGATATTATATAGTGTTGTCCGATAACCCCATCGCAATTCGTCACAGGCTGAAAGAATATTTGTTGTACAGCATATTTTAAAATAAAGAAAAACTGTCGTATGTTAGTTGACGAGTGAGCCTCCTTAAATTGTTTAAAAAGAAAACAAACCAAATTAATTTTGCTTTCTGCAGAATAAAGAAGAATATAGTTTATTTCTGAAGAGGGTCCACACAATAGGACCTAAACATAATATTGTATAAAAATAAACGTCCAAGTCGTAAAACGAAACATTTTACAATAAAGAAGAATCATTTATGTCAAAGTTCTCATTCAATTTCAAACCAATTTCAATGGCATTTTTTTTTGTTATAAGAAATTTATATTTATAGAAAAATTTTCGAAAATCGGTGAAACACGTGAAACGATTTTTCAAAAAATCTATTTTTTTTTTGGGGTTCCCCTCCCCCTTCCACCCCTCCCGCTTCTTTTTTTCCACTTTATTTTTTTTTCCCTCTTCCTGGCCCC
>JAPYZR010004027.1:0-27079 GCA_030522945.1 Trichopria nigra
CATGAAATTATTATTACGAGATTTTTAAAACAACGAACGAAAATCTTTGTTGTTCAAAAACTTTCGTTCAACTTGAACGATCCGAACTTCAGGCACATGTACAATTTAGAGTAAATGTTGTCTAGTGTAATTTTTTTATCTAACCCATATATTCTGAAAAAAAAAAAATTCATGAATTTTCCAATATTTGATAAGCATACAAAATTATTTTTTTCGATATCCAGAAAGTTCTACGTATAGTGCGAAAACTTATCATTTTCGGAAAGAGCAGGGTCAAAAACATAAGGATATGAATCACCAAAGCGATTCATAAACTTTTTCTAAGAAAATTTAACGCATGATTATTGACTAATTTTACGTCGTTTTGGTACGAAACGGGTTAATGAAATAACTAAAATAAAACAATTTTTAATATATTAATGGATTGACTTTAGCTATTTAATATATAGCCAAAAGTAGCCCTAAATATAAAAACAACAATTACAAGTATACTCTAAAACCTATTTAAAATGGAGAGAAAGTAAAAACTGGATTTTCTGGGATTTTAATTTACTGTATCGTGATACTTGTTTAAATTTTTATATAAGTGATTGAATCTAATTGAAATTAATGGGATTCTTTATGAAAACTTATGTTATCGAATAAAACCTGATTTCCTTTAATCTAAAAGTTTTTTATAATTCTATAGCTATTTCATTCCTGTATATGTACTTTGACGGAATGTACACTCATTAAAATTCTAATACAACTTTATAATAAAATCATTTCAATCATGTATCAGAAATACGATTGTTCAACATGAATTGTCCTATAAATTTCTACAGAATTTTTACAGAATTACGCAAAATTTGTATGGTGTCAATAGTAGCCAATGCCTAATAATTTTTGGAGATATTCAATGACGCTGAATCAGATGATTCGAAAAAAAGCACCGTCACGGATATGCAGAAAATTCTAGAGGAGTGTGAACCCTGCGGTAAATATTGAATTTGACACTTACGAAGCCTTCTCCGAGATTTCTCATGTCCCAGTTGACCAAAATCGTTATTTCCACAGGAATAAATTTGACCATCTTGTAATAATACAATTGTGTGCTTTTCTCCACAAGCAACTAAAAACAATAAACATTCAATATTGTAATGTTACTTAGGTCAACTAACCGAAATGAAAAAAATTCCATATATTAGACTTACTTTGTTCTATTTGTTCTGCTTGCGGAAAATCTACTTGCCGAGGTGTTGAAATAGTCTCATCTTCGATTCCACCAAGGCCGAGTTCGCCATGGACTGTGCTTCCCCAGCAAAACATTGCCTTGTCTTTCAGCTTAAGCTTACGCTCAGATTCGTCACAGATTCTACGTTTTTTTGGCCGATTTTCCTGATGATTAAATTAAGTTTATTGTTTTGTACTTCATAAAAACAAACTGTACTTGCTTAAAGTAAAACATTGACAACAGGTTATTAAAACTTCAGTTTCCTTTTTCTAACCATTTTTTACTGTTTTGCATAATCGATGCCAATGGAGAGGAAATTCGATATCACGTGTGATGTTTAAGCACTATACAAAAGCGGCGATTCGTCCTAAAAATGTGGGAGACATTTTTATATTAATCAAAATCTTTGACAGTCTTGGATAAATCATCAGTCAAAGATATTTAAATTAACATTTGTTTGAAAAGAATTTGTAACACATACGAATTTGAATCTTTATTTATATTTTAATGTATGAAATATATATACATTAAAATAAAATAAATCACGAAAATAAATCATAAAATAAAAACAAGATTACAACATGAAATAAGGAAATAATATTTTGCAAAATATTTAAAATTATCTAAAAAAAAAAAAATTATTTATTTAAAAAAAAAAAAAAATGTGGATCAATTAAAATGTCAGCATTCTCATTTTAAATAGACTAACCTGCGCTTATTGACAAGTATCAATTAGTTAATATAACTCAAAAATGAATAACACACGATACTGCATGTTATGTATATATAAGAATAAGAAATGAAACGGCTTTCATTCATTGAGGTTAGGTAGTTTTCTGCGCCAATAAAGCGGTACAATAAGAAGAGGGTGTCGTGTTTTCACAAATTAACACATTCGTATAGAAGAAGTTTCGAGAAAACGTAAGACGGAAAATGAAAAGAAATGAAGGAATTTGAAATCAATTTATTCGTAGACATGCCTGTACAAGGTTCGCTTATATCGAACGATTTTACTCACATCTTTGAAGCTCGAAAACGAGCTTATCATGTGTACGTTACAGTTGCACGAACATTTCGTATCGGCAATGGCGAACAACGGTCTTGACCGTTCCTCGCCGTTCTCTGAAAACTGGTGGTCCCGCAAGGAATTTTCAAGTTCGCGGAAAATTTTAATCAAGGAAAAACTATAGAAGCAGGTGATCGCGGTCCAGATTGCTTGTCATTCGGCTCTACACGCGCGTCCTAACCAAACCTTCTCTCCGTCGACCCTCGACCTTCCCTCAGGGTCGTGCATATGAAATCGCACGTGCCCGATATTCGCATTCATGCGAATTTATATACATATATATATATCATATTTATTGTATCGTGATATTCCCAGGAATCCACTGACAATATAAAAATACCCTCTATATACTGTACTGATAAAGTCTTGATGCATAACGCACAATTTGAGCCACGTATATGATGGTTGCAAAAATACATATACATACATGCGTGATTAAGTGCCAATAAATGTGCGTATATATACACATACATGAGCTGCTGCAACCCACGGGCGCGATATCCACTGATTACATATGTACATATACGTATTATGTACACGTATAGGTATGCATGCGTGTGTGCACCTTCGCATTTAACGTGTCATATACATATGTGTATAAATGATACGCATACATACATATAATGCATGACTAACTATTGTATATATGTATATGCAGTCTTAAGGTGCGATAGCACGGAAACATGTACATAAATGAATATGTACCAATGATTGGTAGCGCGCTACCAATTTCGTTTTGCCGAAAAAGGGGTTTTACTATTCTAGAAATTCTAGAATCGTCCGAACCATCTATATATAGGGCAGATCCACTTTCGACAAAGCGATATTCGGCATAGTGCTGACAGATATATTTCTATATCTATGTATGTAGCAACTAAATCTGTGCATCTATCCCATCTATCTATTATATATGCATTGTATATGCATATACATGATATACAAATCACACAAAATACGCACACACGTAAAAGGTGCATGCACCTGTCATGTGCTATATAGCGAGGCTATAGATAACGGTAGCTCCGCGGTATCATATATAAAAATAAAGGTGCATTTACACTTACATGCCCAGAGCAGATAGGAAAGAATGGGACGGTTATCTGGGAAACAGGTGTACATAATATCATTGAATGTTCATATCTAGAGTAAAGTGCGCAGTTTATGGTTGAATTGTCCGCCATAGCGCTAATAGTAGGCCGGCGCCATGTTGCTTGAGTGAGGTGTTACCAGGTGTCACGGTGTCAGTATTTGTTCAACGTGACGGGAGTTTTGGGTGTGGATCGTCGGATCGCGCTTCGAGTTGTATACGCGCTTCGTCAGGTTTCCACTGGGATAATCCACGATTGCATTGAATCGCGGTTACCAAAATCGCCGCGAACAGTGAGTGTCAACATTCTCGTTGCTTTTTTGCGCATTTTCCCAGTCACCCTCGTCGTTCGCGATTTCCAACGGCACGTTCCGGATTCACCGACTGGCGGCCTGGAATTCTGATTATCTTCGCCGTCACTCGCCCGGATAATTCGCGCCTCCGAAACCCCAAGGTAGATTTCGCCAAAGGGTCGTGCCGGCCGATTTTGCACCGATGTATATAGGGCTTTTCACCGAAAGACCTTTTGCTCCGAAAAAGATACAGGTTACGTTACTTTTCTCGGAAAACGGTACGGCGCGTACCCTCGGGCGAGATTTCGGGGCGCCCGAGCTTCTCCCCGATTTTCTCCACTCGCTCGTTCTCTCCGTCTCGTTGATAGACGGGTTTTCGATATGTGACAGTAAATTCCCGTTTTTTTTTTTTTTTTTTTTTTTTTTTTTTTTTTCCTTTTGCTTATGCTAATGATTGACGTCGATGGTTTTTCCTTAAATACTGTTTTATTTGCCAATATTCTAATTCCAAATTGTACTTATGAAAATTATAATGTTTCGCCAACATCACAGCTTTGTACATTATTAAATATTGAAATATAAAAAAAATGATACCAATATCTTCATTTAATTAAGGCAAAAATAATTTGTCATTTCTTTCAAGTTTCTTTGAATAAAATATCATTTTTCTTCAATTTATATATAAATATATGTATTAAATAATAAATTGTCATTGGTGATAAATATTTTTTATTATAATAACATAATAAAAGTATAGCCGAATAATTTAACATACGATGCGGTATATTAATCGTTTAATAATTATTAATTAACATCTGGTCACTGAATATTTACTCGATAAGTATGTGGTAAGTGTTTAATGTGTATCTCGAGTAGTCTTTGACACAAGTGTACTGTGTACAAGAAGTTGCAAATGTTTGTTAAAAACAAGAATTTCAAATAATATTTCGTAACAATTTTTTGTCAAACATATTTTAAATAATTATAAAATTGATTTTGTAGAAATTTTAAAATTGTGATTAGAGATTCTCTTTAAACAAGTTAGGAATAAAATTCTTTCATTGGATTTACTCATTTTTTAACTCATCAATTATTATTTTTCTATTTTTATATCTACTTATTTCAGTAATAATAATTTGATTTTATCAAGAGATTTTTTTTTTTAACTAAACTCTGAATATCTTTTCAATAAGTGGTCATTTAACTTTTATTACCTGCTTATCTCTCTACCTATTATGAATTGCCTTCAATAATTTTAACTTTATTTAGTTAAAGAACCTGAATTAATTGTGCGTGTTTCTTGAGTTCCATAGCCTTAATTTATGAACATAATTAGGATTCCTGTGCTACCAAATAGGAATACGATTTTATTTACTTTTATTGATGAAACATTTTCGTGTCAGCATAAAAATATGAAGTATAAAAACATGAACTTTTAGCTTCAGCCTTGTAATTGAACTATCGATATTTAAACGAGCAAACAAGATGTACATTAACTTCTTGTGTCGATCATCAGTGGTATAATTGTATGGAAATTCAATTTACTTTCAAGAAATTCTGTGACTAATCAATTATTTTAAAAATGCTTATCTTCATTATCTGGAGATTGTAAAGCTGTTGTTCGATTACACACATGTAATTCACCATTTAAAATATTTTAAATAACTTTATCACATTTTAATTATTATTCGTATTAACGTATCGCATCACCTCATCAATGCAATTATAGAATATGATGAAAGTATTTGATAAATATATCGATAAAAATGAAATAAAAGTAAAATGAAGATATTGTTCATAAACTATTTATTACTACATTGTATCTTTTATGGTATGATGTTGTTATTCTTTGGGGAAACAATATATAAAAAAAATGTTGGCAATTTAGGACTCGATTAATAATCAAAAATAATTATATGCTTATCCATAAAATAGCTATAATTGTCACGTTATAATTTTAGTCTACCGTTGTGACTCATATTATTTGTCATAATTAATAATAATTTTAGAATGATAATGACATATTTTGTACTGTACATCGTCAATCTTGCATTATTTGTTTTTTCCAGGCTCAAAAAGCTGATAGTTTCTTCAAGCAGAATTAAAAAAAGTTGCCAAGATGCCGAAGGCTGTTGTAAGTTCAATACTTTTACATTTTATCCATGATTTTGCATTTGTAATGAAAGTGGTGAAAAAAACACACATATATATATATATATATATATTATAGAAACCATTTATTGAAGCTTTTAAAGTTAAAAATTTTCATTTTCAATATTCCATACTTACTGTGGTCAAATTTAAAATATTTCTATTAGTTTTCTGAAGGTTGTTTTCTCTTTTGATACGAGTTAATTAAAAATACATTAAGCGTTATATTAAGAAAGTTAATTGACTATTTACTTAACTTCGAAAAACCTAATTATAGGTTTAAGTGTAATTGACTCTGCACTACATTTAAATCAGATTAGTTGAAATATATAATTGCCATAGAATTCTGAGAAAAAAACAATAAAATGTTTCCTTCATTGTAATTAAATTTATCAAACTAGATCAGAGATACAAAAATTGTTAGTCTGTAGCATTGAATTTCAATGCTGTGTATTTTGTTCGTCTCCAAATTTTATAATTAGTTGAAGAAAATAAATTTTACTTAAATGAACCTTTAAAATGTTTTCTTATTTATTAAAAATTGTTGTATTTTTTATAGTTCATAAGAATTATCATTAAAACTTTGATTCAATTTTGAAAGTGAATGATTCTTTGCATATTTACTGCACTAAATATATGTTAACTAAACAAGTTTATATAAGCTGTGAGAAAATAAACAAATTAACATCCCGTCTAGTTACACCTGTTATGTGCAATTCCCTTTTAAATTACGTTACATAATCGTTATCTCAGCTAGCATAATTTTTTAGAGAAAATATGAGCATCATATGAAAAGAAAAATTGTGCACTTTAGGCATGTCTAACTGTCTTTCATTTTACTTGAATTTTCATTTTTTTTTTATTGGACATTTGCATGACCCTTTTCGATACTTATGTTCAAATTTGTTGCAATACATTTTTGGCGTCACATTGTTATTTTAGAACTGCTGAAAATGTACATTCACACTGCGTTTGTAATGTCTTATGAAATAATATTTATAAAAAGTATAATCCATTATGTCGTACTTTTTATTACGTAAGCAGCTCTATTTGCTCTATTTACAAAATGTAGTTGACACTTTATAGGCATGTTTGTTATTTAATTTGCTCGATTAGAATCTGCTGGGATTGTATTGTTTTTTACATGTAGATTATTTGAATTTAACAACAAATTTTTATAAAATTTATTTCGATAAAGTTTTTATCTACAATTTAACCAATTCCGACGCCGATGACACGATAAGATAATGTCATTATCAGATATCCATCAATTCTCACCAACACTGATAAACATACGCGTACTCTTACATTCCCTCTGTAAGAGTACGATGCATTCGCTAAACTTATGGTGAAACAGGGAAATGGTCAATGGTGAACTATTCTTCTTCACACATCTGATGACAGATTTTACCATGGACTTTACCTAATTTTAGACTAATTGTTTGGAAATTGTCGAAGAAAACCTATAGAAGTATATAAACATTATATTTTTGACATCGACATAAATTACATTGTAGCGTATTGAATTTTGATTGTGTTAGTTTTCACCGACTGAAGTTTTGTATGCATAACCACATGTAGGCGTCATGAACTTATTTTTATTGACTTTTGTTCGCGTTCAATAATGTATTTTTGTTTCTCAAGTTTTCTTTGTCAACATCTTGCTCATCTGTATATATGATGCGTCCAGGTGACGTTTTTGATCAAAAATCCAAAATTCAAGATACAGTCTATTGGGCGGTTGACCCCCTCTCCCTTCCTCCCATGAAGCATCGAAAGTACAGAATGTTCTTCCGGTTTTGAAATGATTTCGTCGATATTTCATAACTGTAAGATTGCGAAACATGCATTTAAATCTATACAAAATTCATTGTTCGAGACGTATATTTTTTTGTCGATTCCGATTTTCAGTATACACGATTTCAGTAGAGCAACGGAATATAGGGGCCTCGTAAAATGTTAAAGCAATTAAATTCTCATTACGCTCTGCCGATTGAAAAACAAATCATTAGTTTTATATTACGTCCACAGAAAAATTTAAAACTCTTATATGATTTCGTAAGAATCGCGCTATATAGTATAGGCCCGACCATCCAAATACAGTTATTATTTTATTTTCCGTTTATTAACGATTCTGCTGATATTCTATATGTACTTTCGTACGAACGTTATATCTAATTCGTCGAATCGCATTCTAATATAAAATGTCGAATCTTTGAAAAACACGACGTTAAAATATGACGTAATATCATCGTACTTTACTTTCGCTATAGTAAACGTCTCCTCCCTGATGAACAAACGTTCAAGTCGATGCTTTTATATTCTCGAGGGAATTCCACAGCTATATGAGGGTAGCTATTTTTCATGGCCATTTTAGAAATTTTGTAGAAAAAGCTTCGTTTCACACTCATATCGTCTACACGATAAGGAAAGAGTCTGTAAGCTAAAACAAAAAAAGTGGTACAATTTGAATGGCTCTC
Organism: Trichopria nigra; assembly: GCA_030522945.1. NCBI lineage: Eukaryota > Metazoa > Arthropoda > Insecta > Hymenoptera > Diapriidae > Trichopria > Trichopria nigra. Next base: position 8,291 of record JAPYZR010004027.1, read on the forward strand.
GTAAGAAGACAAATAGGAAGGAATGGAGGCCCTGGTGAAAATTTGAATGTACGGGGGCCCAAAGTACATACAAAAATGTCAAGTGTATATAACATAACTGTAATTTGGACCACTTCGAAACGTTATACAGTGTACGAAACATTGACATAAGATTTTATTATTCATGGCCTTTGTCAATGATCCTTTAACGATGAAAATTCTATTTTTTTGAAAAACTTAAATGGGGTGCATTTAGTTTTCTACTTTTTCAAAATCCTACAATTTATTAAAATTTCGTCGACGTTATACGTTTTCCTTCCGCGGTCATTCAACCACAAACACGAGACTTGTCATTTTGACATTTCATTGCGGATATATATTAAACGTTCTGTCATCAGTTTCACGATAAACTCAGCACGTGCCAATGTTGTTATTGCCATTGTCCCTCGTATATATAGGGATCTTATGTATTGTTTAAAATTTATGACAGGCTGGCCGAGGAAGTGTATATATACAAAGAAGCACCAGATCAACATATGTTTACACGTCTATGTTTTGAACTGAACACATTGATTTATTTCATATGCGTATATTGTACATAATACATAGATAAACTGTACAAAATTGCCACAATTAATCCTGGCAAATCTGTTCATCCCCACTTTTCACACCTGAACTATATATATTATATATAGCATGTACTGTATATATATATACAGAATAAAAGATGGTCGGTCATATTGGATTTATGGGAAACTTCCGATTGACGGTCATTTCTTTTTCAGATTTCTCAGAATATTACGTGGCCCCGTCGACGTTCTATCTCGTTTTGTCTATTGCATCAGCATGAGTCACTAATATATCGTCTTGGAGCAAATCTTATATATATATTGAATTCTCATCCTTTCTTTCCCGGACGAATGAGCTCCCATATTCGTCCCACTAATATTTTACCTTTCAATTTCGTATACCAGGAAGGAACGTTGACTTTTCTCAAAGACCATTTCAGACCTAGGCGAAAAATAAACATGTGTAAATATATATATATATATAACACAACCGTCGGTATTGATTTTTAATTGAAAGAAAAAAAAAAAAAAAAAAAAAAAGAAGAGAGAAACCGCTAGAATTTTGATGTGGTATAAAGTAATTTACCTTTATTATTTTGCTTGTCCAAAAATCGACATTTTTTATCCGTTGCTTCGAAATACATATATATTAATGGGATTCTCGTAAATTATTAGCAAACATTTATTTACGCGATGTTTTTTTCGTCATTCGTCGTAACCTGATTAACTCGATGATTCATGGAAATGCCTATAGAAATGGGACGATGTTTCGAAAATTGCCTCGTACAACACTGGACTCCCTCTAATACTGTCCCAATGTCGGAACCAAAGAGTCCTATCTCTTATTCTTTTTTGTCCTTGTCGTGCTTTTAATAATAATAATAATAATAATAATAATAATAATAATAATAATAATAATAATAATAATAATAATAATAATAATAATAATAATAATAATAATAATAAATAATAATTTCATCTTTGTTCATTTTTTCAATTAGTAATTTCATTTAGTAATGATGGATTATATTCGCTATGATAAATATTACGTGATAATAAATGTGGCAACGTCGCAACATGGTTCATATCCTCGAAACGAATGATACATGTGTATAAAATTTATCGTTTTACGATTGCAATATTTTATTAATTAATTTTAATTTTACGATTGAAAAATATACAGGTTTAACTATACAAACTTCACATAATTTTGATTATAAATTAATTAAAATTTTAGCAGTTGAAGAAAACCATAAAAAAAAAAAGAAAAGAAATAGAAAATGTTTTTATTAAAATAACTAAAAACAGCGTTAATATTAAATTTGAAACGTCAAATATCTACCAAAAATTTACAATAGTTTAATACAAAGAAATTTAAGAAATAATAGTTAATTCAATAAAATTGATACTTATAAATCTAACAACAGATGGCGTATTGACTTATACATAGAAGTGACTTTACATTTCCGCAAACACACGTTCTTTTTTTGCTTGTTTTCATTATATATATAGTTTATTTCTGAAGAGGGTCGACACAATACAGTAAAATACTGCAATATTATATAAAATACATGTGTTTGTCAAAAATTACCCGACATAACCTCGTTTTCGAAAGAATGAACACGCCATACGGTGTGCGGGAGGTAGGGGAATTGTCTCCGACTACCTCCGGAAAGGGGTGGGGGGGTTTCATCCTGTCGCTGACCTTTAAAGTCATTTTACATTTTATCAGAGATTTCAAATGTTTGTAAATGTTTCAAAAGTCATCACCAAAGACGAACCAATAAGTTACTATGGACAGTCTAACAATTAATGAAGTATTGAAAAATATCGTTTTTTATTTGTTTTGTAATTGTGGTCGCCATTTTGAATTTTGTAAATTATAAACAATTATGGATTTAAAGAAAATATTACGTTTAAAGAAAATATTAAGCATCTTTTTAACTGAAAATTCAAAAGAAAAAAGAAATCAAAACTTTGCGTTAAATATGAAACAAATGACAAACAAAGGAAAAGAGTGTCGCCATGTGGCGACCCTAGCGATTGAAAAGATTAATTAATATCAGAGTCGTTGGCAACGTTTTCCCATCGAGGCACCCTATATATACGTGAAAGATGTCGAAATTAATCGTTACCACGTTTACCTCCATTCAGTTTTCCCTATACATATTGTCCGCGTCAAAGTTCCACGATTGTTTACTATACAGTTAGTCAACGTAGTAGAAACTACTGTACACTTGCCTTTGACTCGCGCAGTTGCAATCGTAATATTTGCGACGTTGCCGGCTGTCTGTATACAAAAGTCGATAAAAATGAGATGCACATTTTCATTGGAATTTTATTTTTATTCTAATCAGAATAAATAAAAGTCAATCAGACGATGCTTAAAGTGATAAAGGAACGAGTCGGACGAATGAAATTTCGCTTCCTTCGAGCAGATCGGGTCACGTGGTGGCGTCGAGGACATACATATATATATATGTATACGGGAGTGCAGATTTGACTAGTGCAAAACTGCATAATGGAAGGTTAGGTGTATTTTAACCGGCTGGACGATCGGGGTGGGGTGGCGAAGGAAAGGGGGATAAAGAAAGGAAGAACAGTAGAAACGGCCAAAGACGCCGTGTAGGCGAAACCGGTGCAAGAGACGCCGTTTTACGCTCGACCCCTTAAAACGTCCGAACCATTGTTCGAAACACGTCCGGCCGGCATATCGTCGGAAGTAACTACTGTTTTTTTTTTGTTTTTTTTTTTTGTATAACGGACATACTTATATATATATATATATAGGACTTTCCATTTTCCGTGCGGGAAAGGGCGCGAGTTGGTGATATTTTTCTGGAAAGTTTGAAAATTCAAAATCGCAACGATGGTCGCCGGTACGAGAATGGTAAGGATCGCGTCGCATATATATAGCTAACCTTGAAACTCGCAAAATTCAAACGGTCGTTTTCGACGAGAAACTTTGAATTTGACGAGATTTCAGACGCAGGATTAAAAATTGCTGATTATTGGTTCGAATTCGCGTTTGAATTTGTGCATCGACGAGTGGGCCCTCGATCCGTTACGAAATATCGATTGTACATAAAGTGCGAGGCGATCAAATTGTCGTTTGAATTTCATCCAATAACAATCATGAAAGATTTATGGTTTTCTTCAATTAATGAAAAACAGAGAATACGTAAAAAGTAATCAAGTAAACGTTACTTGTTAATTAATAATGAACAGAAAAAGTTAAATCGGTTAAGTCAATAAACAAGACACGATTAAAAACAATTAAAAAAAAAATGTAATTCTCTATTCTTATAATTACATACATGCCCTATACATGTGTTTAAGATTTGTAGGTTAGGTTGATAATAAAATTATTTCATTGTAATAAAGTTAATTAAGAGTTGACAGATAAAAAGTTACGTTTATTAAAAGTTCATAGATCGAAACAAAAGAAAAAACAACAACAAAAGAAAACAACAAAGGAAAAAAAAGTTAATGTGTAGAAATAAATTTTCGAAATGAAACGTATACCAATTACCGGACCGAAACGTTTCCAAGTTGTGTTTATTTATTTATTTATTCATTTATTTATTGATTTTTTTCATTTTTTCACGTTTCATGTTCGATGCTGGATATAGGTGAAGTTCAACATAAGGGTCCATACCATGGATGCGGAGCTGGAATTTGGGATCCAACCAGCGACCACCGGCAAGCAGCTTTTCGACCAAGTTGTGAAAACAATTGGATTGAGGGAAGTGTGGTTCTTCGGCCTCCAATACACGGACATGAAAGGAGATTTGACATGGGTTAAACTCTACAAGAAGGTATGGGCTTTCACAAAAATATACACATTACACAATTGTATCGTTTACGATTGATATTTAATTGCGATTTGTTTTTAATGAAATTTTAGCCGCGAAAATAGTATAAAGATACTAAAAAAGTTGAATAACATGTGTACATTCTAATACAAGAGCTTCATAACATTACTAACAAGAGATAAATTATTATTTTTTTTTTTATGAAAGTTTTGTGATTGAATATTTTATAATAATCATTTTATGGTTTCAAACCCGCCCCCAACCCTTTCATTGTTTTATATGTAAAAAAATTAATTTCTATATTCTTATAAATTTCAATTACAATTTTAAAGTATATATATATATTCTGTTTTTTGTATTTTTGCCGTTATTTCTCATAAGGTATCGATGTTTCAGATATTTTCGAAATATTTAACAAAAAATCGTTATTGGCTACATAAAATCTTGATTCTCTTGTTATTATATCAAAACGTACGAGAGGAAAAGTTCAATTTCAAAATGGCGAAACCCAAATATAGCGGCTTAAAGCCGAAAAGTCGGTGTCATTTTCATTTTCGTTTCCGTGAATAACGATTGAAATGTACAGATTTCTCCAGAAAATGCGGGGATTCAATACGTCGCTGATCTGACGTCAAATTTCCGAAATTCAAAATGTCGGAATTAACATGGCGAACGAGAATTTTCAAAATATTTACAGTTTTACGAAAATCGAAGCGTCTCGAAACATACGTCCGCCATTTTGATTTTTGGAAGTCTCACATCGGAGTATCGTGATCAGCGATAACGGAAAAACCCCTGCATTCACTTATTTTTTTTAAGTATATGGAATGTTTTGAAAATTTTCGTCCGCCATATTTGATTCTCGATATAACGAATCAGGCCGCCATTTTGAAATTCATTTTTTTTTCGCCTTTACGTTTTGAAGTTACGCAACATTCGTTTGAAACGAAACGTCCAATTTTGTTTCGACGTCGGTAACCTGTGAGAAATAATGGGAAAAAAATGTAATTTTATCGTTAATACAAGTTGTCTCTTTCTTCATTAAGAAATTTTCCAGAGATTAACAAATAGCAGCGTTTCGTTTTAGTTTACAGAAATACCGTTAGCGTTGAAACGTTGTAATACTATGTATTGTATTCCCGTAGTCGGACTATACGTATATATGACGTTCTCGTGTAATGTACCAAATTATTTAGATGTTTTTTCTTTTTTTTTTTTTTGCTTTCGAGTACTTGGGTGGTCCGTAGAGAAAACTGTTAGAGTAACTGTTAACCCATGTAAAGGTAGCATTAAACTAGATTACCGATTAATTGGCTATTATCTTTTATATATTAGAATAATTATATATAATAATTAAATATTTAAATACAGAACCTTAAAAAATAAGTAGAATTAAAAAAAAAAAAAAAAAAAAAAAAAAAAAAAAAAATCACTATTAATGTTTTATTTTAATCATAAAAACATAAAAATAAATTTTCTTTTTTTTTCGAGCGACTTTTTCATATATATAATTTTTTATGGTTACAATAAAACGTCAATAGTGATTTTATTTTATTTTTTTATTATTACGATGAATGGACTCGTACTCATTTTTCAATGTTCCACATTTAGGTTTGCCTATGAAAGAATCAGTATCATTTTTTTTTTTTTTTTTTCATTTAGATATTGAAAATTAATCGGGAACACTATCGAGTTATGTGGTTCTATAGAACTTATCTACCGTTGCTCTAGATTCCTTAAAATGTTTACAAATCTTTTAGTGAACGACAGTTCGTTCATCAAAACCTTTATGCTTTATCCAATTGATAAGACGATTCACGAAAAGAACTTATCTTCGGTGTTTTATTTCTTTATCTCGAATAGGACCGTCGCACCAAATTTCATTACCGGATATGTAATCAATGCAATAGAATAATCGTCGAAAGAGAATCGAAGTAATGCGGTGTAGTGGAAATTTGAAAATAATTGAAAAACAAAAAAAAAAAAAAAAAAAAATAAATAAAGAAATAAAAAGAAATGAAAAAAAAAACGATTATCAAGAATTTGAAATAATGTATTAAAATTTGAATTGTTTTGGACTTGCTCCAATTAATTGTTGGATTGATCCTACTTTTTTTTTTTAATTTTGTTTCGTTTAATTTTCTCAATATTTTTTTTTTCATTTTTTCAAAATTTTCAAAATTATATATATATATATATATGAATATTCCATATGAATATTAACGTATTTAGCTTTGATATTGAAATTTCGATATAAAAAATATCGATTTACGTGTAATTAACCCTGTTTATAATTGTTAAGGGATTTGTTTAAATAATGCGACCTAACGCCATTATAATACAAATCGAGATATTTTATTCGTCGCTAGATAGAGTCATTATCCGTTACGATACATTAATACGTCGGTGGCCAGAATAAAATGAGTCATAGCTCAACGAGATTGCGTATCGCGTAATACAATAAGCTTCCTGAATATTTCGCGGAATAGGCCACTTCTTCATCTTGCGAAAATAGCTTCCGCAAAAGAATATGCTTTATTGGATGCGAACATGACGCGAAAATAGCTTCTGATGCTTGCGGATGCATCCAACTGCCGATCTAACGATAGAAACTTTAGAACATTTTTTTGTTGTTTGGCAAAAAAAAAAAAAAAAAAACAAAACAAAACGTACGGTTCAAATGTGAGATTCGAAATTTTTGGTGCTTTTTTCCCTTATACATTTTTTACGGAAATCAAACGAAGACACGGTAAATTGAATGACAATCGTATACCGTGCTCGAGGTATTTTTCGAGGTTAGGTTTGCCCGTGTCTTTAAAAAAACGCAATCCGCCCTGGGGCTTCTGTATGTTTCCATATTCCTCGTTATTTCTTTTTTTGTTTTAAATACATTAATCCGAACTTGGATTGATTACAGACTAAAATGTTATCATTCATTTGAGCAATAATGAATAAATAAATAAATAAATAATAATTTTATATTTAATAATCCGGATGAATATTTCGTTATATTTCGACCATTATCGGCTAAATAATCGTTGATTTTTACGTTATTATTTGTAATTGTCTCGTGTATTTAGTCACGTTTGAAAGAAAATCATTGAAACGTTGACGTTTACAAATGTAAAATTGCCTATAATCATTTTTAACGTTAAAATATGGGCGATTACACGAATACTTTAAAAAGTAATTATGATATCTTAAATGTTAGTTTTTTGGATACATTTGTCATTGATCCGTTATCTCGGTACATGTTTCATTTCGCGGAAGAAATATAATATTCATCCGAAAATGGCAGCTGCTCACGTCATCGACATTGATGTGTTGATTTTTATTAAAAGTGTCGAGATATTTTTACAAGTCACAAAAAGTCGGACTCGTCAATAAGTAATCGTGTCACTTTAAATCGTATCATTGCGTGAACATTGAGGTGACCATTATTATGACTTAAAATTTACCCAGCCAATTAACGAATGATATTGGTAACATTTATACTTAATGCTCTCTCTCAAATGGGAACGGTGAAACTAGTACAATTCAGTGACAATTTAATGATTTCCGAAAGTAAATCGGTGAATGATTATACTGTTTCGAATTCATTTTTACCGTTTTCAATTGAGAGAGAGAGTAATAAGATGTACACTGAAAAATTTTTTTCTATATATTCAAGTAAATATTTATTTAGTAAATACATTTACTTGAATTAAGAATACGTTTCCTTTTTTTTTGTAGTAAATCTTACTTAATTCAAGAAAATCATTTCTTAATCCAAGTAAAATTGAGCAATAAAAATAAATATATTTACTTGGAAATAACAAATTTTGTTGTCAGTGTATATGCTATGTAAGTTTTATAAAATCGTATACGCACTAAATGAAAATTAATCGAAACCGGAGCATGATATATTAATTGAAAATCGATACCTCGAAAGCCTCCTTCATAAAAGTCGTATCGAGAAAAATTGTTAAAAAAAAAAAAAAAAAAAAAGAAAAAAATAACAATAAAAAGAGAAAAGAAGAGTTTTAACACGATTCTATCGCCGAGAAAGAATAATGTATTATCTCCGGGCATATTCTATTATACGTATAGCCATTGATCCAGGGCCATATAACAGACCTTCCGCGCGCAGCAGGTATAAAGGAGCTTCTTCATTCTGTGTCAATTCCCATGTGACTTACACGTATACAACCTGACGCGTTTCTAGCCTTTCACATACCGATGCTCGTGCACTCGCCCGAACGTATGTGCCGCTATAAACTTGAAAATTTGGCAACGTTGACGCCAATCTGAAATCGTGGCGAAATTAATTAGATTAAAAAAAAAAAGTTTTGGAATTCGTAAAAATTGGGATCATGGTGCACAGATGACAGGCTTTTCAAGATTTCAAAAAATGGATGAAGTTGTTTCTTTTCTTTTTTCAAGGATAATAATGATAACAATAATAATAATAATACCGATAACAATAATAATGATGATGATGATGATGATGATGATGATGATGATGATGATGATGGTGCTGGTGTTGATATTGATGATAATGATGATGGTGTTGATGTTGATGATGATGATGATGATGGTGATGCTGTTGATGACGATGATGATGTTGATGATAATTGTGATGGTGATGATGATGATGATGATGATGATGTTGAATATGTACAAAAATCGATGATAAATGAGAATATATTCTAAAACATATATTATGAAAATAACAATTTTAATAATTTTAGAAAAAATATATTGAAATTATTCAAGTTTGAGGTATTTGCATAATTTATTAAGAAATTATGAAATATAAAATTTGATTGATTTATTGTATTTTATTTTATTTTACAAAAATAATACACGGGACATGTCTTTTAAAAATTATATACAAAAAAAAAAAAAAAAATGAGAAAGAAAAATACAAATATATATACAACATTTAATAAAAACTTAACTACATTACAAGACTGAAGATTTAACAATTGATTAAAAAAAACGTAAGCTTGGTTCATATTCCGTCTTCAAACACAGATCGCCAAAACAAAAAAAAAGCGTATATATATATATAAAATTGTATGTGTGTACATTTATGTATATATGTTTTTTTTTGTAATTAATAAGATGATTACAATTGTTACGTTTGCAATCTAAATTCATCGTCAAGAGTCGGAGTTGTTCAGTTTTTGAAGTCGCCAAATGCGTTGTCATTATTTAGTCCGTTAATTCTCGAAACGCTATAATTTATTTGCCTTTTTGCACACGGCGAGCCTAGTTACAACGCGAGGCAAAAACTCTTACGATTGCAGAAATCGTGCGTTTACAGGCAACTTCAGTTGCCAGTCGGAGCATGCGAGGTTAGTTATAATACGAAAGATTTGCAAATGCATTCAAGATAAAACGCAGATTATCTGCGATATATACATACGACAAAGAGATGTTTCCAGAGTCAAGCGAATACTTTTAGAAATCAGGATTTAATTTATTCGTTTATTGATTTATTTATATTTTGGTCGGAACGCTCGAGAGTAAAGTTCCCAAATGTGCAAAGATTTTTTTTCGTCGCGAAAATTCATTGAAACATTTTACGAACAATAAACTTGCTTTTGTAACCATTACTCTTTCATTTACACAAAATATTAAACATTGAAACTTTAAAACAAATATCGTTTTCTCTCCTCGATTGAGAATTTTGGAAAAGTTACTCAACATTTTCAACGATGCAAAGTTCGTAAGTCTGTTTGCCGTTTGTCACTTTTTGTTTTTTCTCCGTCGTCGGCTTTGGAACTTTTGCCGAGAGATTGATATATATATATAGCAAAGTATCACGTCGTTTTTATACACACGTCGATGTGGGAACTTGTGAAACCTCGTGTTTTCACGTCGATTAAGAGAAAATGTTCCGTTTATTCCGTAGGCGAGTGATGTTTGTTTGTTTTTTTTTTTCATCATCATTTGCTCTGGATGAACAAAAATAAAAAAGAAAAGAAAAGAACTAATGTTTCGATGGATGTTCGAAAACAATAGAATTTGTATAGAGTTTTTTGTTTATTTTTTTCAATAACACTGGAAAAGCGCGTTTCACAAGATGGCTTTCATTAGCGTCGCCAATGTCGTTTATAATTTGTCAAAGGTCACGCATTACTCCAGCATGAACCAACAACGAGCCAGTCAAGAGAGTGCATATATATATTCATTCGAGTATTTTCTTTCTAGCGTATGTATATATCTCCTTCCTCTACTCCTGCCCTGGTCTTATTTCGTCACGACAATATTCTCGCACGACGTGCGTGCTTGTGTGTATGTGTGTGTAGCTTCACGTACCGGAAAAGCGTTCTTGTTACGGAGATTGCCTTTTCGACACGTGGACGATGATGGATCGTAAATTTCGATTGTTCATATACGGTGAGATCTCGAAGAAGTGGAAAAATTTTTTCATTTCGTCGCGAAAGATGAAACTTTTGCACTGAACAATTGAAAAAAGAACAACGAAGAAGAAAAAAAGAAACCACAAAAAAAATGACACAATGAGAAGTCCTGGTGGAAATTCAGGATGGTCTTAATAAAGAGTAACTTTTTGAGTAAATAAGAACGCGAATATAAAAAAGTACATAAATTATACAACGATATCGTTGTATAATTTATATATATACGGGCTATATAGCCGGAACAAAAGTTTTAATGAACAATTTTTCCTCGTATTCTACTTGTTTGAAGGCACCGCCCTGCAAACAAGAAAGTAACAATTTCCGCATAAATGATACTTGTTACCTAATTGTTACGTAGTTGTTACGTAATTGTTACATAACTGTCAAAATGGCGGGGGTAAATTTGTTTAAACATTTCTTCGAGTTTAAAAATGTCCCGTTGATAAGAAAGAAACTTCGATGACACGTATCGAAAAATCGGAGCATTTTTATCGTGGACTTCCCAGTGATGTACTGGATGATGTATACACATGGTAATGACCGTAATAATCTCGGTCGTCAACGCTTCGAAACGCCTCGTAGTTTGCTCAACCAGACGCGAAAGTAATTAAAGAAAAATGAAAGACATTCTATAAATCGAAACGAAGCGTGCGATTATCGATTTACGACGTTGAATGCCTCCACGTGATAATATTAAGGGGAAAAAATCACGAAATAAATTTTGAGGTTAGGAAATCATTTCGAAACAATAAACGGTAGATCGACAAAGCATTGGAAATTTTGAAAGAATACTCCAAATAAAAATCGGAGTCCACATTGAAATAGAATGAATTTTATTGTTTTTGAGGATTTATCATAGTAATAATGACACATATTTCATTAATTGTAGTGAATAATTGGTTACGTGAAAAAAGTAAATCAAGTTGCGTTTAAAGAAACAATTAATTGCATTTTTGCACCACTTGCGTATAAACAGTACCTATACGACGCCATCTGTTGGCGTGAGATTATGTAGGATTTCTGTTGGTGCGAAAATGCAAAGTTCAATCATCTGAATGACACGAAATACGTAATATATGCGATCGTAACGCTGCGGCCAATCTTTCTTAAGTAAATGATTGAAGTATAGGTTGTTGAAGTATAATAAAACAAAAATAACAAACACTTTCTTTTACGGATTTATAGACGTGCACAAACATTTCTTTTCGAGGGCAATCGGCTAATCCTCGTCCCCCGTTACACGAGACGCTTCCTTACAGTTAAGTAAACAGATGTTTACAGATGTTTGTTGAAACAAACCGTACACACTCAATTCCATCTGTTTACTCAGTCGTTTCAATAAACGTCAGTTTGACCAGTTAATTTTGGTAAATTTGACAACACATTGTTTTTTTAATTTAAACTGTACGAATTATCGAAACGCAAACAAGTCCTTTCTGAGGGTTGTGTACATATTAATGTTGACCCCTTCGAGGGCAGCCCTGCGCCTATTGTAAATTTACAGCATGATTTTTCATATTTTATGAAAAAACACAACATATCACAATTCTAGTCGATGTTTGGTTTATTTTCGATACGGATCGATGTCACTCTTTATTAAAATTTACAATTTGCAATTTTTCAAAGTAAATGAGTTTATTAATTAATCAATCATACCATCTAAACAAAGTATCACTTTTACTAAATATTTAGTTAATAATAATTTGAAACCAACTAAATATTCTGGCGCCTCGAAAAAAGTTGTGCGGTGAATTTAATAAAGTTTCGGTGAATTTGTTATTATGAAATGGAAAAAAAATTGTAAAAGAAATTGTAAATATATATATACAATTATTTTAAAAAAACGTGGATTTTTTGGGATGTTGAAAAATGAAAAAATTCTGAATAAAATTTCAGAGTATTCTTTGATCAATTGTAAGAACTTTTTGTTTTGAGCCGCCATTTTGTTATTTCAAACGGGGATTCCGAAATGATTTCAATGTGGAGAAACGGAGATAAAAAAAAATAATAATTTAAAAAATTCATGTTTTGTTTTGGAAATAATCACATATATTTGTCTTTCACGATTGCGTTCTTCGAAAAATCTAATAACCTGCTTGAACATTTCTTATCACCGTTTCTTTTTAAAGTATACAAAATACAATCATTGAAAACTATAGTGAAAAAGTCTCCATTGAGCACTTAAGATTTCTGTTGACGGATGTCCGACGTTGCTTCCAATAAGCAAGTCGAATTAAAAGAATCCTGGAACCCATTAGGAAAATCGCGGAATCGATCTATTGTTTGCTTCGTTATTTATTATTGTTAATTATTATTTTCATTACTAATTAACGTTATCACTACTACTTTACTTGGTACAATGATTGTTTGCGCAGGCGGCTATATAAGCACGTGTTAAAACGTCGAAATTAGACGTAAAAGCGATAGTTTTTCCGGAACGATATCGCAAATGTTTTTCGAGAGACACAGTCTCTCCGAGTCGAATCAATAACGCCGATAAGCCAAGCACGACTTGCATAAGCATTGTCTACGTTATCTTCGATTTCGCAAGTGTAAACAGCATTTAGTAGGTTTTAAGGGCATTTTATAGGGGCGAATCGGAGGGGACTTTTTGTTCGGTACCATGCGGATAATGCGACAATAGGAATAGTTCATGAACTTGCGTCTATTGTTTACCGGCAACTTTTTTTTTTCCCCTTTATATCATACGGCAAGTTCCGAGTTTCCGACAAGGCGACCGAAACTTGGCATTGTTTCGTTACATATATGTAGCTGAATTGTTTTAAAATTGTAGAAAAACCCGAAAGAAAAAAAAAAACGATTTTTAGTTTATCGTATTTCAATAAAAGGTACATATTAGTCGTCGCAGGAATTTTGACGACGTCAGTTTTTCGATATAAATGCGTGAAAGAATGTCCAAGTCAGCATTTTGCCGACGACAACAGGACGACGTTTGCCCGTATATATATATATAACACACGGTGTTGCCGTGGTTTTCAGCGAATGCAAATTATCACGAGTGCAGTGATAACAGTTCCCTGCCGTAGATGAATATTTATATAATAATTTATGTCGTTTTTCCTTTTTGTTTTACAAAATGTCATTTTATTTACATTGTTGTCTCGGAAGTTTTGACTTGTTGTTTACTTGAGATCATGAGAAATGTCATAGGTTATAGTTATATGTCTCTGTCGCGACAGACAAAAGTCGGAACTTTTATACCGAGTGTATTATATAAATAAATCGTCACGAAAGATTGGTGAATTAGCAGCGAAAAAGAAGGCGAATCAGCGATGTTTTATCTCTGCGATGTTTCCGTGACGTCATGCTGACACTTTTAGATTGTAGGATTTTTTTTTACGCGCGACGCAGAAACGCGAAGATTTCCGAATTCGATATTTATATATATGAATGGGGTGAAATATTTATTTTGAAAGGATTATAAAAAAAATGAATAAATTAAAAAATACAATTAAATTTAAAAAAAAATAAATTTAAAAAATGTTTTAAAAATTAAAATAAAATTATTTATAACCAAGTATAAAATTAATTGAATTAATGGCATTAATTTAAGGTTATTTAATGTCGTAAAATTTAACGTGAATGTCAAAAATCAGAAAGAATTTCGAAAAAAAATCGTTTCTAATTCATTCTTTAAAAATGACGTACAAAGGTTTATAAAGAAAAAAAAATGTTTTTTTTTTTTTTTTTCAAAATTCTAAGGTATACTATATATCTTAATAACAATTTATATTTCTTTATCAATTTTATCGAGTTGAAATGATTTTAATTTATTTATATATTGCTATAATGGAGATTTTGGAAGGTCCTTTTTGTTTAAAAAGTGAAAAAATAAAACGTTAATAAATTCACTCAAGATTTGAATCATTTTCGGAATCTATCGCAAAATTCATTGTAAAAAAAAAAAAAAAAAAATAGAAAAAAAATAGAAATTTTTGTATTTTATGCAATATCGGAATTTTACAAATAATTTGTGACGACAGCAATATACATAAATATCGATTGTTATAACAGAGAATTAAATTTAAGAAATCGCAAAGCATCCCTAGTAAACAATGACTTCAGTTTCTGCCCATTTTTTCTGACCTCTACTAGGATCAGTATATTTATATATATATATATCTATATCAATGATATTTCAAAATCAAGATATTAATGAATATACTAGACACACACGGCGACGCTTTAATGAACACGTGTTGAATAAACAAGCAATATCACCTGACAGCCATATCGTCGTCATTCAAAATGTTAGCGAACGATATACCTAGATATACCTAGATATATATACGTCGCGATAACGATCTCGCGAATCTTTTTACAATTGGCGACGGTACAGACGACATTAGGTACGCTCGACGTACATTTTAGTCTTAATAATTTCGATGTATATATATATATGCGGTATAAAAATAACGAAAATGAGGTAAGAGCTCGGTGGCACGTAGAGGTTTTGTTCGCAAGATTGCAGGTATACATATAGTGCTAGCTTATCACCGATCGCAACAGGCGAGAGATATAACAACAGGTTTATCGCTTGGCGTCACACTGACCCAGTCATCCACCTGAGCCATTCCTCTTACCCTGCCACCGTAACTTACGGAGGCAGCATTTTCTCTCCACGCAATTAGCATCCGTGCTGATATAGGACTCGGAGCGTGGATCGACGTTCGAAAAAGACTATAGACGAGTAGGCGAAACTGATTCTGGAAATTTGGAAACGATTGTTTTCTTTTGCAATTTTTAAAATAATTCTTTAAATTTCAACCAATCAACGATTGAGATGATCCTGCACTATTTACAACAGTGTACCGAGAGACATTTTGTTGAAATATTTCTCATATAGTCAAATTGCATACGAGTAAGTGCAATAAAAATGTCGTTGGAAAAGATTCGACGGGCCCCGAACTTTATTCTTTCAATATATACTGCATGTAACTGACAAATCATAAGCTACATTTTTCCCCAAAAAGTACCTCAAGAACGTGAACGTGCGTCGGAAACATTGTTGCCTCAATGTTTGTTTCATATATTTTTTTTACGTTCTTTCAGTAATTATTTTAATATGCAATTTCATCCCAATCCATTAACTTTTTACATTACGAATCTCCATCTTGAAATCGCCATTTTGAATTTTGAAAATCGTAATCAGCGACTTACGAGAAAACCTCCGAACATCCATAGTTTCATATCGCGATCGAGTGACTTTTTACATTTCGGTCCGCCATCTTGAATTCGCCATTTTGAATTTTGAAAATCCGAGGCCGGATTCTCAATCAGCGACCCCGAAAGCGTGTCGTAGATGGACAAAATCTTTCAATATTTTTCATAAATGTATTACTGAAGTATAGTATATATATATATATACTTATTCACGCACAATATAAGAAATATCGACATAAAAAATCTCTCAATGTATTAAATGCAGAAGTAAGTTTTTTTTTTGTCTTCTGAATGGAGAGTCTTCCTCGCGCAGGAGGTATTTTTCAGAACAGCACGAATTTGTCTTAAAAATTATGTAAACATTTGACATTCGCAAATCGATAAAATCCTTGGTTATATATGTGTATAAAAAAGACTATAGTTTTATATGTGATTGGTTTTGTATATGAGACATTCTTTTACAAGCGGAACAGTTTTGAACTGGACGATTCTGAATTATACATATAGGAATTACGAGATGAGCCCGAACGAATGAACTGAATCTGAAAATGGAGGACGCTAAACGAACGGGTGAAAGTGCGTTGAATTTTAGCTCCACATCGCAGAAAAGAGAGTCTGGATGTAAACACAAAGTTGTCTATGAAACTGTATACGAAAACTATATTTTTTGCATAGTTTACTGTAGTTTTTTTCGCTGGAGGTACAGAATTTTTTGAACGGGACTTTTTCCTTGACATTGCGTTCGATCGTCGGCCATCTTGCACGTTAAGATTCATAAAAAAGGAAGCCATCAACGGCAATGATCGGTTGTTTTTTGCCATATTCAAAATGGCGGCGACAAAGACCAACTCGAATTTTAGCAATCGACCGCGATTCGCCATTTTGAATTTCAAATTAAAAAAGAGAAAAAAAACACGGCGTTTTCCCTGGTTTCCGTTGGATTCGCCATTTTGAATTTTAGATTCAGCGATCGGTTTCCCGATGATGGGCCCCTTGTGCGATTTGTTATTGGGCCATGTTACGAAAAATTCAAAAAAGTCAGCCATTACTTTGAAGATTATATTTCAATCGTGAAAAATTTTTCTTCCTTTGACACAATTATATCTAACGGTTATAAAAAAAGCGTTTATTCATATTTAAAAATGGCGTCTTTGTTCGTTGCGTTTCGAAAGGACAATTTTTCTTTTCGTTATTTCGTAAAATTGTATAGCTATATAGAGTGTCCACGTCGTACAAATGATTGAAACTAGGAGGAAAATTGAGAGAATCATCACACTCGTAAATAAAATGGCAGCAGAGCTAATGACGAGCGGTCGATGAAAAACGGCCTAGAGTCATTATACTTTCGGCATATATATATATATATAAATACAATTAGTTACGCACGGCGGCTTTCATGGGAAGTTTGCGGACGATCGTGGGATGCGACGTTTCATTTGTCGAATAATGGCACCAGCCATTCACTCTCGCTCTGAATAATTTTGCGCGGGAAACGATATATGTAGCGCATATATATATATATATATATAGTGACGATGGTACCATGTATATGTATACATATGTATATATGTATATATAGGACGAATGGAGCGTACGTATAGATCGATGCCGTTAAAGTCTCACTTTGTACGTCTGCCGTATCTGAGAATTCAATCATTTTTGTGGCTGCAGCACGGCACTCGTATACGCACGTATATATATATGTATATAACGTTGCAATAATGCGGAATGGAAATTTCTCGGCGATCGGCGAAGTAACGCACCCGGGACTCGGCGTTTCTGAATGAAACGCTTTGTCGAAACTGATGAGCAGCATAGACGCTGATGGTCGGCGGGATCATTGTCTTTTCTTTTATTTTATTTTTATTTTTTCAATAAGTTTTTCGTTTCGCGTGCTCCGTCGGATTTCTAATGACGATCGGCCATTTTGTTTTTGCAATTATTTTTGAAATTTTATATATATAGGTATATAAAATAAAATATATAAAATAATTGTACGGGATAAATATATATATTTATATATAGCTATTTTGTTTGTGATAACAATACAATTATTATGTTTTATACATAATCAGACGCGTGGGATCTTTCTTGCGGCAGATGTGCGGGATTCTAAATATTGCATATCAGACGTAGTATATATATACATGTAGTGCGGCCCGAGTCTTTTGCTATAAAGTCGGTGACGCAGGACAATTTATGCGAAGTCGTCCTGCGATTCGTTGGCAAGTTCGGTCACTGGTGTCAGTACGATAAAAAGAGAGACGAGCCCCGACGATGATAAACATGATGTCATCGTAATCTACAGCCCGGTTTGCATTACGAACGAACGTTGGCTCTTCTCTCTCTCTCTCGGTTTTTTTATAGGTTTTTCGAGGGATACACTTTTAAACGTGCGAGTTGGTGTTGGTTGCGGTCGACGCAAAAAAGAGCACGGTGTATATATATATATATATATTTAGGAATTAATTACCGCGTCTGCGTGTTTATTAAGGAATAAAAATGACGACGATTATGCAAGCGAGTGGCTTGAAGAATTCGTCGAATAATGGCGGAATTCGTACCTTTTCTTTTTCGCAGATCTTCGGGACGTTCCGTTTGACGAATGTCGTCGTCGAAGAACTCATGTATAGGATATCATATAGAACATTTAATTTAATATATATATATAGAAAAATGTTATATATAAAGTGAAATTATGAAAAATAGCATTTGTCCTCCGCGTGATATAAGTTATATATATATAACTATGTCATACCGATAGTTCCAGGACTGTCCATTAAAACGTTGCGAAGCAACGTTTTAAGGTCGGGGAATCCCCTATACTGTTTT